>JAFFST010048439.1:134673-150437 GCA_022414735.1 Noturus placidus | reverse complement strand
GAGTTGCAATGATCATGAGAACAGTGAGGAATCAGCCCAGAACTACACGGGAGGATCTTGCCAATGATCTTAAGGCTGCTGGGACCATAGTCACCAAGAAAACAATTGGTAACACACTACGCCGTGAAGGACTGAAATCCTGCAGCACCCCTGCTCAAGATGGCACATATACATTCCTGTCTGAAGTTTGCCAATGAACATCTGAATGATTCAAAGGACAACTGGGTGAAAGTGTTGTGGTCAGATGAGACCAAAATGGAGCGTTTGGCATCAACTCAACTCGCTGTGTTTGTAGGAGGAGGAATGCTGCCTATGACCCCAAGAACACCATCCCCACCATCAAACATGGAGGTGGAAACATTATGCTTTGGGGGTGTTTTTTTGCTAAGGGGACAGGACAACTTCACCGCATCAAAGGGACGATGGACGGGGACATGTACCATCAAATCTTGGGTGAGAAGCTCCTTCCCTCAGCCAGGGCATTGAAAATATCAAGTAGGGGATCAAATACTTTTTCCCCCCATTGTATATGTTATGTAACATAGCTTATTCAAGGGCAGGACTAAATAAAAAAAACTAAATGTCATTTTTTATGAGCCCTCTTATTAAAAATAAATAAATAAATAAATAATATGATGCATACAAGTATGTTTGTGTATATATCCATCCATCTATCTATTTTCTATACCACTTATCCTTCCTTCAGGGTCACTATTTATAATTGTACTCTGTATGCACATTGTTTACAGTATACTATGTATGAATATTAGGATGTTTTTTTCTAGCCCATGATCAGATGGATCTACTCCTGCAGTGAAGCATAAGTTTTTTGCTGAGGTTTACAAGCTCAGCTGAGCACCACTATGACCTCAGAGAACAAACTGTTCTAACAACAATGCATGTTGCTAAGCAGAGCGGCTGCGATCGCCGGTCAATCGGCAGGGTAAATGTGGTCACTCCCAAGAGACTCTACAGCTCAGAGCAACACCCTCCATCTGAGAATCATCTCATCATTAATTTGTCCGTTTTTATTTTTTTTCTCAGGACAAATTAAGGGCATTTGGTTAGCTTTTCTCAGCCAATAGCAAAGTTGGAAAGGCAACATATCACAGCTTCACAGCTCACTTTAACAAGTGTTTCTCTAATAGCAGTGCCTTTTTTTTACACAGTATGTGAAGCCAAGAAAATGAAGTATGGCTCATCTAAACATTGTCAACACCTAGAAACTTATTTTATCATCAAAATATGTATTGAACTAGTTGCCAGATAAAGTGGTACACTGATGTTTATTGAAGCATGTTGTTATAGAAATTGACCCACTATAGTTCTGGAATTTGTTTTGGTTTGGAAAGAAGGAAGAAACTTGGAGAATACTTTATTAAGCTGAAGAATCTTTCAGGATGCTACAACAAATACAAGACCAGTCTTGTATGAGAGAAAAACTGCCTGAAACCTTATCCTTCAATGCATACACACACACACACACACACACACACAACATACACCTTATCATACTCCATATAATGTTCAGAATTATGTAATTATGAGTCCAGGTTTTTTTCTGGGCATGCAGCAAATCCAGTTACTACGGCTGTGCTCCAGGGCATCTGGCACCCATTTCGGATAATAACAGGCAGATAAGGCAGATGACAAATGGATGGCCATGCCTGACTGAAAACCTCAGCAGCCCCTGGAGGGAGCCAGACCTGTTCCACACAGGCCTGCTGATGACCCAGAACTCCAGCCTTGTGTTAAAGAAGCCTCTCGTGTTTGATCACTTTCTCCTGTAACAATTCACAATTGAAATTGTATAGCATCATTTTGTTTCCTGCTGTGAACAGAAACATAATATAATTAATTTCACAATTTTTGTTTTCTTATGAAATTGGAGTCCTAAATGCTGACAAGGTGTCTTACTTTCTTCTACAATACTGTGCAAAAGTCTTAGGCACCCCTTTTGTTGTTCAAACTTTCTTAAAGAGTTTTATTCTATGACACAATTAAATGTTACAGAAAAATGTTTGTATGGTAGTGAAGAAAGCAGCATAATATGTATGAGGTGACTTTTCAGACTAAAAAAATAAGAAACAAGTGAGACAGACAAAGTCTCCAGAAGAACTGCGACCAGTTCTGCAAGATACCCAGTAAAACTTCCCAGCTAATTTCCTTATAAAACTGCACTAATTGTTCCTGAGACTACTATTTTTTAGGGTCACACCAAATATTGCCTTTGTTTCATTTATAGTGCAGTATTATTTTTAACGTAGAAACATTTCATTTCATTATTTTTGAAGGCATCTTTGCACTACAGTATTTCTTAGCATGTTCCTAAAACCTTTGCTCAGTACTGTATATTTATTTTTAAACATATTATGGAATTAATTATGGAAGTAATTAAAACGTAATGGAAATAGACTTCACTGCTACAATAGGTAGGTAAGTTCAGATAGGGGAACTAGTAAGAAGAAAAACATTAGAAGGTATAAAAATATCATTTGGAGTTTCACAAAAAAATTTAAATTCCCAGGTATTACTAAGAGTCATGACTTTCCCAAATGGAGGCACAGATTCTGAGCAGCTTACATTTACTGTAAATGAGGTGTGTGTTTCCATGATAAGGTATTCACTAAAACCATGCAACAGATGTACAGAGTAGACTGCTACTACTAGTAATGCAAAGTTGTAGAGAAAGGGTCTATGGTTAAATGGAGGAACGTGACTATTTCTTTTTCATACCATTCTCTCTTTTTTTTCTATGCAGTAAGTCAGATGTCCCTTCAGGGCTTATGAAGTAAAGCCCAAAAACAATGACATAAGCCCAGTTCCCATAACCAGCAAGGCTCTTTGACAAAAAAAAAAATCATCCTACCTCATTCAAAGCAGTGTGTTTCTGCTAACCTTTCCTTCTAAACTTTAATGTGGCTGCCCCCCTTGGATCTGCATCTTATCTGAAGGGAAATCATGTAAACAGAAAATCATTGGCTGATCATGCTCGACATGCATACATTTTGTTGAATGTTCAACGAAAACTTACAGCATCAACAAGTTGGAGTAAGATATGAGCGTTATACATATCTTATGTATCTTAGATATGCATAAAAGATGTGTGCTGAATGACGTAGGCAAGAGGGAGGGGACATACCTGCTGTAGATAACAGGGGGATTATGAAGCAATATAGCTGACATGCATGAGCTGTGTTCCAGCAGGTTTCCATTTTGCCTTTAGCTTATCATTCAGCTCACTCATTGTTTTGGCTCCCAGCTTTGTCTTACATTTCATCCCAGACAGATTTGTTTCAGTGTTGCATAAAAAACATGCCATGCCATATCAAGGGCATGTCTTGTGTTCAACACTTCAGCATCTCACAAAGACTAGTTCTTGGCATTAGACCGTTGTTCTCAATATTGGAAGTGTGTTTGTATTAGATAATGTAACCTCTGATGATTATGATGTCTTGGAATCAAAAAGCCTGTTGTTCTAGCTATGTTTTTGTAAGTAATAATGGATTATCGTGGCATTTCAACAGATTACAGCATTATAAGTTATTCTAGTGTGTGTGTGTGTGTGTGTGTGTGTGTGTGTGCATGCATTTGTGTGCGTGTGTGTGTGTGTGTGTGTGTGTGTGTGTGTGTGTGTGTGCATGCATTTGTGTGTGTGGGTGTGGGTATGTTTATATGACTTGGTGGAGACCAAAAGGCTCAACAAGAACAGGAACATCTGACATTGTTGACCCTTTAAAAAAAATGCTTTTCTTTTAATTACTCAGGTTAATATTAGGATTAGATTTAGATCATTAATTGTCAGCGTTCATAATTATGTGCACAGTAATACATAGAAAATTCAACTGAATACATAATTCTATAAACATGTACATTAACAGAGAAATACAGAAACAATAATTAGACAAAATCAGACTCTCCTTTGCATTGTAGATTCCTTGTATGGAAAGTAAACTCTCCTCAGAACATTTGTAGCCTCTGTGAACTTGGTGTGATAGCAGATGGTGTCCCCTCTTAAACAGTAGAATACAGATACATAATTGATGAATACATGTAAACACATGTGCACATAGAGACACCACAGACAGACACTAATTACAATCAGACAGGAATTCTGGAAGAGATCAAATGCAATGGAGTTAAACAAGTGAGGAAGGAAAAGATAGATGATCCAAATTAGCATGGTTTCAAGTGATGTTTAGTTCTTAACTCTTATTACCAGAGGCCAAACAAAGGAATTTCCAATTTTGGGGGTGCCCATGTTCATAATTTAATTTATTCATGATGTCACACTCCGTAGTAGTGGTTAATGGCTCGAATGAAAGTAGACACTCAGGGCTTTAAGTATTTGCAGTTTTCCTTAAGTATTTCTTTTTTACCTAGCCTACTAGGTTTAAATATTATATTTTTTTGTGGCAGTTATATACAGTGTTTTACCATCAAAAAAGCGTTAGTCATTCTGCCAATATTAATATATCTGTACCAATATTATTGTGGAAAGGTGTGAATTGTTTGCCCAGCAGGGGGCTCACACCCCTCCCCTTTCCCATCACTCTACTCATCAATAGATAAACACAGTCATGATACTCGACACACAGAAACCAAACAGTGTCCTGAATAATCTAACAGACTTGTGTTGATAAAATAATTAATTTGTTTATACTGATTGAAAATGTCCCATAAGTCAGTTTCCATTCTGCTAGCGGAATGCCAGTGTGTGATAAAGGGTTAAACAAATACATCAAATATGTAAATTAATATACCGGCATGCATGTAGAATATAGATACAGATGTTTAAAAAAAAAAAAAAAAAGGAAAATAGATTATCAATGATAATCTGTTTATTTAAGCATTTTTAGAGCTGAAGAAAAAAAAAACATCGTAGTGGATTTTTTTTTCTCTGATCTTGGCTTTGGCTTTGGAATATTTGGTGCTGCAAAAAAAAAAAAAAAAAAAAAAAGTTTGATTGTGAACATGTGAAATTACCATACGTTATAAGAACACTACTGATGTCTTGTGTAATATAATACAGTATATATTACTCACAATAAAGAAAAAATACAGATTATGGTTCTTTCTAACAGAATAATATAATGATTAGTCTGTACCCAATGTGACCTACAGTATTAGTGTCACAGTCACAGTTATATGTTACAGCTATTTCCATCTCTGTAAGAATGTTTGTGTATTTTTCTCTCTCCATCTCTTTTGTTTGATCATGCCCTCATTGGTCTCATTATTGAATGTATTATGAATGCACAATTTTTTTTTTACCGGGGGGGGGTGCGGGGTTGTGTTTCATAAGGACCAAATGTATCTATACCAACAGTAATACATACGAATTTGAAGGACATTTGTCTTGTCCTCAACATTTATTTATCTATTTATTTTATTTACTTTACAAACAAAGATAAAACATATTTCCTGTTTGTTACTGACAGAAAGGTTCGGGTTAGGTATACCTCTAGCTACTCTATCTACAGTAGTAAAAAAAAAAAGTCGATGAAAGGTCTAGGTCTAATCTGTGTGTGGTAATGTACCTGTGTATCTGTTGCTGAACTGTAATGTGTGAATTCTTGCACTGTAGGGTTCAGAGGCTGGTTGATCTCATGAACAGCTGCTTCCATTCATACACTACTTGTATGTGTTTTCTATGCAAGCTTCTAGGGAGAGAATTATGTGAATGGCACATATATGACTTGTGGGGTAAACATGGTGAGAGAAATGAACACTGGCACACACAGGAAACATCCACACAAACTCATACTATAAACATGTGCACATACACATTCTCTCTCTCTCTCTCTCTCTCTCTCTCTCTCTCTCTCTCTCTCTCTCTCTCGCTCTCTCTCGCTCTCTTATTCAACAGTCCACACATGGTTTCACTTTTATCAGACAGAGCCGTGCAGGGGTGTTCCATAGAAACATTTAGAAGAATATTTTTGAAAGCATACACGACTGCACTGAAATAACTCTGTGGACTGCACAGACATACTGTTTACTGTATATTTCTGTGTTTATTTCACATCCAGAAAAAAAAAAAACAGTTCTTCTCTGTCCAAACACTAGATCAAGCCTAACAGCACATGGACTGATATTTCAACCAATGCATGCTGCTGACGGAATATGAAACCTATTTTGCTACAATTTTCCAAACAGTTCAGCTCATAGTTTTTTTGAAATACAGACTGTTTAAACGTTAGGCCTTTAAAAGAGAGGGTTGAATATGAGCATACATATGTGTGTGTGTGCATGTGTATGTGAGTATGTGCATTTTTTTTTCCTCCTGAAAGGGAGTGGTACTGTATAGTCGAGTAGGGGGAGGTTGGGAATAAATGAAATCCAGCTGCACATCCAGAACAACTCTAAATGGGACCCAGACACTGCTTATGGCCTTCAGTTTATATATTCACATCATTCTTTCTCTCAGCATTACCCATCCCCCCACCCCACCCCCTGCAATCTATGCAGTTTAACATTGGAACTGTGCCAGATCTCTAAGTCTTTGAAAAATCACATAGCATAAGTGCCCTATTAGGGAAACTTATTAGATGGCATTACCATACCCCAGGTTCCTTTGTTTGCTGTGCCTCTGCAGGCCACCTCTGACCCCATATTTTCATCAGCGCCTCTGTAAATAGTCCTAAGAGATCCCACTTGCCGGTCTTTGCCATGCAGAGAGGTTGGGGAGAGGTCGATACTGGACAGAAGAGCAAAAAGAGAGAAGGAAGGGAAGCATAGGTACAAATACAGCAGGATCTCATTAATAACTAATAAGAACAGCAAACTACTTCTATAAATGTGCATTGGAGCGTGTTGTTCAGTGGCCCTACTAGTGCGTCCATCTTCCTACGCTCTCTCGTGCTTTTGTCTCTTGCCCCTGCTCATGCTTCTACTATTTCTCTAAGACTATGTATGAGCGGTCCATTAAAGGGCAGAATTATTTTCCTGCATCTGTGAATCTCCAGGTGACGTTCAGACGTTTGCACAGGTATCTCTCAACCAACTTGTTCATAACGTATATGCATCAGAGGACAGTGCACTGAATGCGAATATGACTGAATATGATGAGAAGTAAAATTCTTTACATTGTACTTGACAGCACTGTAGTTGCTCCAAGGTTTTCTCTATCTCACTCCAAGAATTCATTGGCAATGTTTAGGAAAACATATTCACTTCTCTTCAGTATTAGTTCAGTCTGGGCCAAACACCATTTGGTGTCTATGGTCATCCCAACTCCAAATCTTGCTTCCTTGCTCAACTAGTCAGTATGGTTGTTTGATGGATGCAATATGCATGTTGCAGTATGCATGTTGGCTCCTCTGTGAGTTATGCTTACTCATAAACCCCTTTTTTTAGACTCAAATACATTTACATGCGTCTTTGCTGAAGTATAAATCAGCCTTTACACAGCCCCTCACAGTCATGACCACAGGCCTGGCCTTTGTGCCAGTGAATGTTCAGCTCACTAATAAACCGAGCTTGCTTATACTGCTGGGACTCTTAAAGAGCGTGAGTGCAGCCAAGCACTTTACACCAGTCCAGCTGTTTCTGTGTATGGGATTATGTGTTATGAGTTTGTGTGTTGTTTGTCAGTATTTCAATCTATAACTGACAATTGTATGAGTACAGTAAATCTCTTTCTCTGTGTCTCAGTCTCTGTTTGTGGTGCATTCCCATAAGTCTCCTCTTCTGCAGAAAGACTCATTTGGGATTCATGCTCTTGAACTTAATTGCATTTATTGCATTATTTTACACAGTTTGTGTTTCCCAACAGTCACTTAAGGGTACATTTACACGACAACGATGCACTAAAAATGGAAAAGTTTATCCTTTAAAAAGTTCTGTGTACAGACAAGAACGTTGTCAAAATGATCCCTGTTCACACGGATCCGTGGAGAAAACTAAAACGGCTGTATTATGCATGCCAGGCCAGTAGTCGGCGATGTCACTTTGTAAACACTACGCGCTTGCACACATAAGCATCCACATCAACGTGTATGGCACACGTTTATAGGGCAAGACTGACCTATAAACAAATACAAGTAAACAGGGGAGCTGTTTACGTTTACATTAACGTTTACATTTCTCAAAAATATTTCAATGGTTTATGATCTACATGGAGTACAGTTACTTGGAATCTTCATAGTTAAACTTGGAAAATTATTCATTTTTATAAGGAATTGCCAAAACCCATGCTTGTCAAGCATAGATTTTGCTTATTTTTCTTGGTTGATAAATGCTGAGACGTCCCTAATGCCATATAGTTTAATGTTCATGAAATGCATAAAGTGCTTAAAGTTTTGTTCATAGTGAAAATGGGTTTTTCTGCCTTCAACCCCATCTTTTAGCTTGTCTTGTGCTCCAGGTCAGAATTCTGTTAACAAAGCTTGTTCATTTTTAAATACTGAAAAAAATTGTGCATGTTTAAGGACGAATAATTGACCATCATTGTACAAAAAATGTAACAAAATCGGCAAATCCAAATCAAATAGTGAGACACTGGAGGTCAGTCTGCTTTCTATATTTTATTAGCAATAAAAGGATACAGATATACTCCAAAGCAGACAATTACACAGATAATTCTATATTTTGAACACCCTTTGTTGGCGTAGATGTGGGTTAATAATGTGGTGTATGTAACAAATGCGTCTCCGCTGGTCGAAGTACTGATGTAGTAAATCTACACTTTTGCTGGAGACACATCAATAAACTACAAACCTTAAGCAGCGCAAACACAGACTGTATTTCGGCGTTCTAAACGTAGTTTAGAATGTCTCGTGCGTTGTTTTGAAGTACTCGCGTGCATGCCTATAGTCTGAACACGTAATATGAGTTCACATGATGACATCGTTTTCACAAATTTTTATTTTTGTATGTTTACACAGAGACAATAACGCCATCGTTTTCAAAAACTTGCACTTTGCGTTTTCGCGAACATTTGGAAATGTTTGGAAATGTTTCAGTTTTTAGTCAAAAACATTGTCGTGTAAACACCCACTAAGTAACCAGAATAAAGGTGATTGAACAAAGCCACTTTCAGACTGCCTGAGAACAGAGTAAATATTATTTCAATTTTTTTTATCTCAACGCTCACAACAACAAGACTCGTCAATAATTCCCTGTATTATCAAAAAAAAAGCAGCAATTAATACAGAAACATATTTTATAGCATCAATCATCCTTACATATTATATTTCCTTTTCACTTAACAAGGTATTAATAGACATATACATCCATGTCATTATGTTATAAATTAAATAATTGCACAATTTCACTTTAGTATACAGCTTATGTAGTCACTGATAAATGACAGTTTCTATTTAGGATGAGCTGTAATTGCTGTTGCCCTCTAGGCTAGACTAAACAGCAGCCTGTTAAAATACTGAAGGCCGACTGGTGAGAAGTTGGTTCTCACAGTCTGTTTATGGGCAGGATTCTGAGTGCACAGCTGCCTGCTGGGTAAGCCCATGATCCCCTTAGCTAATCCGCTAATAATGACTCCACTATCACACAACAACACCACGGAGGTCCTCCAGCCATTATAGCCCCCCAAAGTTTCTTGTAACATCATATAGTCATGGCCATGGAGAGACAAAGGCTTAGTGCTGCATCAGCGAAGGTCAACTGTGAAATGAATGGTCACATACAGACATGGGCTTTAGTGAAAATCGTGGTGTTTTACATCTAGTTGAAGCAAAAAATAAATAAATAAATAAATACATTACATTAAATTGACGATAATTTGAATATAGCTTTTCTATGCAAAATTAGTTACATCTAACTCATTGAAATATAATGGCAGCAATTTTATATCTATGCCTGCTTGCAACATAAGTAAACAGTTTTTGTACTGTGTAGTCGTGCTTCCTGTATTCAGAGCGAGGCGGACAACATAATCAAACCCTAATTTAGTGTTTTAGAAACATCAATTCTGGAACTAACACTGGTTATGCCTGAAATCCTGTTTGTGGCCTTGATGTTAACATAAAACCTCAAATATAGTCTGTGGGTACTTGTTTTAATACCTTACGTTTCAATAACTTGACCAAGAAGAAAAACAGGAACTAAGAGAGAAGATGAGGGCCTTTGCTGCTTACATTTTCTCACAAACTTCAAGGAGTTCTGATTTCCTTACATCTACCACAAGTCAACTGCAAGGAGTTTAAACATGTCCTTGGTGGAGTAAAACATCTGATCTCTAATTGCTTCTGAGCCAAGAACATCCCCTATTCAGACATACAAACATACTCACACGCCAAAGCTCTCTACCACATCTCTGCACTGATTGGGTGCTTGGTCAGCCCAGCACATGTCATTGTTCATCAAACCCAGCAGTGGAAAGAGTGAGAAGCTGCAGATGTGAGTTTCAGTTTTTTTTTCAATCCACAAACCCAGCAGTCTCAGCACAATCAATGCCGTCTTAGAGTGAAAATGTGCATATACACATACCTCCCCCTTCCTATCACTTCCCATTAGAATGTGCTGACCTCTAGTACTAAGGAATAACCATTAACCTGTTCCCCAGCTAAGACCTAGACAGAGTGTGGAGAAGTGGAAACAGGGACAAAGACAGTCACGGGTAGAGGTATACAGAAACTGAATCAAGACAAAGAAGGTCTCATAGGAATTAGATGATAAAGTGTCCTTAATTACACACATCGCTAATGTAGTTATGACTTTGTCATGCTGACATGTATTATTGCTTAGCCCCTGATGTCATTATAAACACCCGGACGGATGCACTGGGAACACAGGCGTGTTAATTGTGCAGGAATCCGGATGTGGCCCAAGCTAAGCGGCCCAGCTGTTGTGTTCATAGGTATGCTGGACATGATTTCTTGGCCAAGACAGCAGGGTCTCTCTCTCTCTCTCTCTCTCTCTCTCTCTTATCAGCTTTTGTTTCAGTCTTTGTGTCTTGGTTATAAACACTAGACTCAAATTTTATTCTCTATTTCTGAAAATCATCTTGGCATCTATCCCTGCTGTGAAATGACATTAAAAATATGTTCATGGCTGTGTACCTTGGCTCAAGTTATGTTGTTATGTTTAAAGGTCAACATATAAAGGACAAATGCAATGTCACACAGCATGCTGCAGTTTATAGCCTATACTATCTGCAGTCTAGTTTACTCACTTCACAGAACAAAAAAAAAAAAAATCTGTGCAAAAACAGAGCTTTTTGCACACTGTAATTATAGCGTTATTTGAGACAGCAGAGCAGCAAGTTTCAAAACCAGATATCTGTCAGTTATTCAAGATTTGATTCCCAACAGATCAGGTTTCAGTGGAGTAAAATGGTCTGTTAAAATTTGTTTTTGTTCTTTATCTGATCAGATTTAGCTGTGGAGATATGGTCATGTGATCCTTTGCCCATGTGAAATGCCCATGTCAGTATCTGAATGAGATCCAAACTGGAATAGTCTCTTTTTTTTAAGTGTTTGCAGTTTGGTTAAACATTAGATGCACATCAGACATGGGAATAATATTCTGATTTTACTGTTTAAACTGGGGCAAAGAAATCTGACCGTACCTCAGGAGGCGAATGGATTTGAGAAATGGTTATTGCACTGACATACAGTGGGCTCATCCAACCTAATTTTAAGAGAGTTTAAAGAGTGGAAAGAGTTTAACTTTTGTTTTTGAATTGAGAAATAGGTCTGAGTTTCATGAGATGGCACAATCATTCACTTAAGTCACATTCCCATGACATGAAACTAGAAACTAGAGAGCCATAACTAGAAGCCAAATAGTAACATTAGTGTTGTTCCCATCTGGGCATACAGGTAGCCAGTTAAACCTCACCATCCTGGTTAATGAAGCCTGTGCAACTAAAGCGCATCTGAGGCAATCAAGTCAAATAAACGGTCATGTGAATTCCACAAGCAAGTGGTCTTATATAACGGTGAGATTGCAACACAGATTAATTGCTCTTGGATGCATGTTGATTCCCAAGGCATGTGTTTATTTTCACTGCTCTCAGAATAACGCAGTACTGGAAACCCATCCAAGCAGACAACAGCTGGGTGAGTGAAAGAAAACTAGTTTTAGAGAAGGCAAGAAACATAATAAATTTGTCTAACATTTGTATCAATTCTTTCTGTTCTGTCTAACAGTGCAGCTACATTTAGTCTCTCTGGTTTGACTTCACATGGAGTGAGTGAGGCCATTTTTCCCAATTTACAAGGCAATGCAAGAACAACTTCTGGTGCTTCTGTACAATGTAACATTACAGCTTTTTTAGAGGCCTTCATTACACTTCCAAAGTCAATAACCTCAGTCCAGTTACATTTTGAATAATGATTTCGCTATATTGAATGCAGATCTTAAATCAATCATTGTGGAAAGAAAGTCCCTGAAGTGGTTCTGAAAGTTAAGAGTAGCATGCTTAATCTCCCATCACACCTGCAGGCATGTGACTAACAAGCCTCACCCACTGCCTTCCACTTTGTGTTGTTTTTGGCCAACACTGATTACGTTCAAGTTCCAACAAGTCCTACATGACAAAACATTGTACATAAAGTTAGTCCTCTGCATGTCGGCATACTGCTTGCCTGCAACAAGCAGGCAGGGAAGCAGACATGCTTGCCTGATGCATAATATTATCGGCACTGCTATTGATGTCTGAGATAAACGTAGACAAAGTTTTTGTTCACTAACCCCTACCTAGGTGAATGTGTTGTTTTTTCCCCTTTTATAGGTCAGGAAGCATGGCGACTTCCCTCTAAGCCTCTGGACGACTTTCATCTACTGTTCTGCAAAAACATTGACTTTGGCAGGGTGTTTAGTGTTCAGAATAGGCAGGAGATTATCTTTTTCTAAACTCAGTAGGGAAACAGACTAAACCCCTTCTGTCTCTTTATGCCATATTTATGCCTGAGCAAGGCAAAGGACTAGTGCCATTTCTGGCAATCATGCAAAGAGTTTTGATGTTTAGGGCCATTGAAGTTCTCAAAACACTTAATAATTATGCTTCCACTGGCAGAACTCAATAACACACAGGCCTGATAGATTGTTCACAAACATTCAGGCTCAGGCCTTCTATTATGGCAGAACTGTGCTGCTGTTCTTCGTTGTTTGGAGCTTGACCTGGAA
The DNA here is from genome assembly GCA_022414735.1 of Noturus placidus. Classification (NCBI taxonomy): domain Eukaryota; kingdom Metazoa; phylum Chordata; class Actinopteri; order Siluriformes; family Ictaluridae; genus Noturus; species Noturus placidus. The sequence continues at coordinate 137,342 of JAFFST010048439.1, read as the reverse complement.
GTACGGAGGTGTTCAAGAAAAAACACACATGACACTTCTTTTCATATGATTCTAAGAATACACATGTATAAAAAAAAAAACATTATTTAATTCAATTTCAGAGTAAAATACTAAAGTGAGCAACTTGATCCATTGCATGCCAACAGGTAAAGTTTGGTTTTCAACTACCTGGTTTATTCCATTAATGTTGACAAGTCTTAAGGTTGACTTATGAGTAACAGCAGCTAAGGTCTGGACAAACTGACCCTATAAGCCTTTTTAGTGTAAAGTGTGAATATGAAAAAAAAAAGTTTAACAAATATTGAGTGAAACAAATATATGGATCCTAATCTTCTAGGTGACTCAGAAGATTATAAGAAGTACAAGGCCATACAACTAATAATAATTGGTCATTGAAATTAATACCTCACTCATTCATCCCTGAGTCCTGCAAAAGACACACAAAAGAGGAAGCACAATATACAGTGACCTGTAAAAATACAATATAAATCTGTTCCACCCCACACTCATAGATAGACTGATAATGGTAATGCCACAGGTCATGTTGTGGGCCCTTCCTTTCCACTATGACCATGGCAACATCCCCACAGTTCCCATCCTGAGCTCAGATAGGATGTAATACTGTGGGAGATAAACCTGTCTGCTTCCCTTCACCTGGTCAATACTCCCTGCACCTTTTCCTCTGCTGCATCCCTCCTGCTCCATGGTTTTCCTGTGGTCAGTTCCAGCCACGCTGCTACAGGAAAGGGAAGTGATTTCCATTCCGTAGCTCCACTTTGACCTGCCACATTGGGTTCTGTCTCTGGGTTCACGTCTCTGTCACCCTGCTACATACATGTGTTTCCTGTTGTTGCAGAGCCACTCAGAGAGTCAGATCCCTCCTTTTTCCTGATGGTGGTGTGTCCTTTGTTAGCTAGTGCTTTGGGAACAGTTTATATTTAGGTGTGTTGGACACAGGCTATGAGGGCAATGCTGGGGCTGATGCTATCAAGCCTCAAAAAGCAAGGCCCTGGTACTTGCAGGTCTGTGCATACAGGCTGCTGGAGCATTGAGAGGAAAAGTTTATGCCATGATAAGGTAATATGGGAGCGGGGGGATCTTCCTCTGTTGTTATTCAATAGACTGGGTCTATTTTTTGTAACTGACAAGTCCATTAATGCATAATTCAAGAATTTATATCAAAACCAGCATCAATATCATAGCATCTGCTCTAGGGGCTCATGTCTTTGGGTGGAACTTCAATGGTGGTGTTATTTTCGAGTTTTAATTGGAACAACATGCATAACTGCACACAGTATTTCGAGAGCATTTGTAGGTCCTGTGGCCTGGCTTTGCGTGAATGTTTTCCATCAGGGATTGCGGTAATTTATGGTGTGGTGAAAAAACTGGAGGCTCAGCATTTTGTTGTCCCCCTCCCTCATTCCTACTACCCCATTCTACCCCACCCCCCCCCCCCCCCCCCCCATCCTGACACAGCACTTTACCGCCTGTGCTCCACAGCCGCTCTCTGACATCACAGCACACATCTCGGTAAACATTCCCTGACATGATGAGTCTCAGATGCCTGGGTTAATGGCTTCCATATGGGATCTGTGTCCCTCACTCCCACTCTGAGATGTGGAGGAGGAGAGGGGGAGGAAGGAGGGATAAGGGCCAAGAGAATGAAAGAAGCTTGGCAGCCTGTCGACTTGAAGGAAATGCTTTCTCCTATTTCTCGGTCACTCTCCCAGGCTTACCCTCCTCCATGGAGCTGTTGTCTGATGTGAGAGAATCTGTCTGTTTTTGTCCTCTATCATCAGTATAGTTATCTGGTGCTCTCTCTCTCTCTCTCTCTCTCTCTCTTAGGAAGTAGAGACACGAGTGTTTTCCAGTGCAGCTTGGCTGCCTTCTGTCTAGTGGCAACAGGTTTGACTTGGCATCTCTCCAGCCTCCAGCTGCCTGTTGCTATAGCCTGGGAACATCCTGTCTACCTCACAGCAGTACAGGAGCAATACACACTCACGTAACTGAAAAGATATAAATACACTACCAGGTCCTACCAGTTTTGACAGACTAGGCTGAATATATATTTTTCTTTGTCTGATAGAAAATGAATAACTTTTGGTTCAAATTTGTTCATAAAATAAATTTGTTCCCTGCTTCTATAAGCAGGGAACAATGATATTTGCTTATTTTCTTAAAAGTAAACTCCCAATCAAGTCATTTTCATTTTAATCTTTGGAAAAAGCATCTAGAAATTTGGCTTACTTTTTGACGTCAATAACTTAAAATACAGAATCATTTTGATATGTATAACAAAATGTTCAACCTAAAACCAATAACAGAAATTAGAGCAGAGGAAGGTCAAATATGTGTAACAATTCATTACACAAATATCTCCAATAATCCCAAATGTGTTATTTCATAGTGTTAATGTGTTTATTATTACTCAAAAGTGGTAGAAAATACTGAAAAATGAAGAAAACCCTTATGTGAGAAGGTGTGTCCAAATGTTCCCTGCTAGTGTATATCCCAGTAGTATAAAAACTATTTTGTAAAAGTACACTCAATTGAACAATTTCCATCCTGAATGCATTGGGACACATTCAAGATACATGCTGTGGCTAAATTTGGTGCCTCAAAGCTCAGCTCCAACCCAGTCAGGCAACTGCAACCTTTGTTTTTTCCCC
>JAFFST010048439.1:120904-134488 GCA_022414735.1 Noturus placidus | reverse complement strand
TGGGGGGTCATAACTACACTCTCTTCTGGGTGTGTGGAATACAAATTTACTGCTGGACCTTTTTGACCCTTACCTCTTGTCATTGTACCCTTTTTGGTTGCTATTCATTGGCATGAATTTTTCATGCTCCTGATCAAAGACCCTCCATCAATTAATCTTTTGGTGCGTCCACTGAATTTTAACTAATTTCTTAGCTCCAATACTAAACCATGCTCATGAGGAAAGAGAAGGAGAAAGAAAAAGAGAGTGAATTGACCCTCTGATGACCCAGGGGTTGTAGGAAAAGCCCGTCCTACAATCAAGAAGGATTAGCCTATGTTTTTCCCTCCTGACTACAAGAGAGCTTTGGCCAAAAGCTCTGATTGGCCAAAATATGAGCAAATAGTGTGTGAGAAAGAGAAATAAAGACCAGTTGAACATAAATGTCCCTCTTTTCCTGAAACACAAAAAAGTCCTCTGCATGATAGCTTTTGTATCCCTTTTCTGCAGGGGTGTTATATCATTCCTACTTTTTTTGCTTGAAGGCCAATATGTGCGGGATGCTGAAACATGTAGCTACTGAATCATGTAAAGGCAGAATCTGGGTGTGTACATACCTGCTTGGAGTGCTAGGTGAGGTATAAAACACAGGAACAAGCCAAACCTGCTCAATACATCATTTATTTATGAAATAGGGGCTGATCTTTTTGTGCTGTATCATCCAGCTTCCTCAAAGAAGCCTCATTAGCACACACACTTATAGTCAAAGGACAGCCTATTAATTGGCACTTTTTTCATCCAAAGACCTTGGAAACAGCTAGACTGTCCTAATGTTAAATGTTAATAGCCTGAAGCACTTCACTAACAGAATAAAATGTCCCTCCATTCATTTTCTATAGTTTTTATCCTTACAGGGTCGTAGGGAACCTGGAGCCTATCCAAGGGAGAATGGGGCACAAGGTGGGGGACATCGTGGACGGGGTGCCAATCCATCTCAGGGCACAATCACACACATTCACACATCCATTCATACACTACGGACACTTTTAGACTTGCCAATCAGCCTACAATGCATGTCTTTGGACTGGGGGAGGAAACCTGAGTACCCGGAGAAAACCCCTGAAGTACAGGGAGAACATGCAAACTTGAACCCTCAACCCTGGAGGTGTGAGACGAACATGTTAACCACTAAGCCACCATGTCCCCCACAGAATAATATGTTTTCAGTATAAATGTCTATAAACAGGGGCGTTGGCTGAACTGTTAATCATCGTTAACTATTAATCTTCTCCATCAAAAAAAAAAAAACATTTTTAAAAAGTATTGTAAATAGACTGTTTACATGCATTTTTTCTGGCTTGAAATGGCTAATTGCTTCAAACCGTGAAAACTGGACAAAAAGATGGATTTATCATTAAACTTGCCTTGTGTGTTATCACCAGGTCTACCAAACCGATAAAATGTCAAACATTTTGGCTATCTAACATGATACTAGGCTAGTTTGATGTCACTAGACAAGGAGAGGCACAACTAAGCTTTCACTGTATGGGTTTAGCTGCTCCAGTGCTATGCAAAGTACGTTAGCTGTCTACGCTCTGCTCATATCATTTATCTTAACTTATACATATTCACAAACTCATATAAACATGTACACACCTTGTTTTCCTGCTTAGCATGAGAGAATTAGTTAGTATTTCAGTTTCATTCCATTTACTGGTTTAAAAAAATAAATAAGTAAACGTATATCTACTGACTGTGAGCTAGTGTATGGCAGAATTGAGATCTGTAAATCAATAAGACATTAGTATTTCCACATATTTTCCTGTAAACCTGTCTGATTGGTCTCACCTCCGTTCACTGAAAAAAATTACAGTTGTTTTTTTTTTTTTACTGACATTTAGTTACATAGTGACAAACCGCTCCAAGTGGAGAATTACTCAGGGTTAAAGAAAAAAATCTTTGGGGCTACAGCCCTGAATGCCCAGGCTGGGTTGTGACCCAGCTAATAAATATATGTGACTGAGTTGATTAAGATTGACCACAAACAGAATCAACATTTGTAATGTAAAAATATGTAGAACAAAATATCATCTATAGAGAATACTGAAAAAATAAAGATGTTACAGATGGATTGTATATATAATATTGCCGTTATAATTTCAACAATAGTTAATTAATCGATATAGTTCCACAAGAAAATGAAGGAGCTACACTTTAATGGTTCTATTCTATGCATTAAAAACTCCAACATGCTGAGAAATAATCTAAAGAAATCAGGGCATTCACACAGCCTTAAAAGCCACAGTGTGGTTTAAAATAAAATGTTGAATGTAAATAAAGGCTGAGGTAAAATGAGCCCTGAATGTCTTTATATCATATAAAGCACAACCACAAAACTACTAATGCTCGAGGAAAATAAGAGTCAGTGTTTTCTGAACTGCTATTTTCATATGGCCTCATGCCAAATGTATAGCAGCTGATAGTAGTGAATTAGCTCTACAGGTCTCTTTCCTGTTCATCTCCATTTGATACTTTCTTCATAAGGAGCTATGATGCTGACAGTGGCGAGTGAGCAGAGTATTGGGCCTTGGAACAGACTTGCAATCTAAATGCTAGCCTTTTAACTACCTTAGATATTGGAGGAAAATATCAGCCATTAGATCTTTTACAGTGCCTTGCGAAAGTATTCGGCCCCCTTGAACTGTTCGACCATTTGCCACATTTCAGGCCTCAAACATAAAGATATAAAACTGTAATTTTTTTTGAAGAATCAACAACAGGTGGGACACAATCATGAAGTGGAACGGAATTTGTTGGATATTTCAAACTTTTTCAACAAATAAAAAACTGAAAAATTGGGCGAGCAAAATTATTCAGCCCCCTTAAGTTAATACTTTGTAGCGCCACCTTTTGCTGCGATTACAGCTGTAAGTCGCTTGGGGTATATCTCTATCAGATTTGCACATTGAGAGACTGAAATTTTTGCCCATTCCTCCTTGCAAAACAGCTCGAGCTCAGTGAGGTTGGATGGAGAGCGTTTGTGAACAGCAGTATTCAGTTCTTTCCACAGATTCTCTGCAGGTCATCCAGAGTGATCATGGGCCTCTTGGCTGCATCTCTGATCAGTCTTCTCCTTGTATGAGCTGAAAGTTTAGAGGGACGGCCGGGTTTTGGTAGATTTGCAGTGGTCTGATACTCCTTTCATTTCAATATTATCGCTTGTACAGTGCTCCTTGGGATGTTTAAAGCTTCGGAAATCTTTCTGTATCCAAATCTGGCTTTAAACTTCTCCACAACAGTATCTCGGACCTGCCTGGTGTGTTCCTTGTTCTTCATGATGCTCTCTGTGCTTTAAACGGACCTCTGAGACCATCACAGAGCAGGTGCATTTATACGGAGACTTGATTACACACATATGGATTCTATTTATCAACATTAGACATTTAGGTCAACATTGGATCATTCAGAGATCCTCACTGAACTTCCAGAGAGAGTTTGCTGCACTGAAAGTAAAGGGGCTGAATAATTTTGCTTGCCCAATTTTTCAGTTTTTTATTTGTTGAAAAAGTTTGAAATATCCAATAAATTTCGTTCCACTTCATGATTGTGTCCCACCTGTTGTTGATTCTTCACAAAAAAAATACAGTTACATATTTATGTTTGAGGCCTGAAAAGTGGCAAAAGGTCGAACAGTTCAAGGGGGCCGAATACTTTCGCAAGGCACTGTATACGACACTCACCTACACAACTTTTTCTTTCTCACTGGTGTTAGAGATCTACAGTGGAAATTCCCAGTTGGATGACTGTTTGGAGTTCCCATTATCAGTTTTGTTCCACATCAATGAGATAATATTGGTACACACACCCACCCACACACACACACACACACACACACACACACACACTATGGTCTTTGATCATATAAACACTTTGGTTGAACGGTATTTTAGTAACTTCCTTTGCACTATGTAAATATTACATACACTCACAAAACACTTAATTAGGAACACTAAACTAGCACTGGGTAGGGCCTCCCTTTGCTCTCAAAACAGAGGCAATTCTTTGTAGCATGGATTCCATAAGGTGTGTACTTTCATGCTGTGAATCTCCCGTTCTACCACATCCAAAGGTGTTCTATTAAGGGTTTGGATTCAGATCCGGTGACTGGGAACGCCACTGAAGAACATTGAACTTATTGTCATGTTCATGAAACCAGTTTGAGACAGCTTTTTCTTTGTGACATTGTGCATTATCATCCTGGAAATAAGCAGTAGAAGATGGGTAAATTGTGGTCATGAAGGGATACATATGATCAGGAACAATACTCAAATAGTCTGTGGCATTCAAGAGATGATTGATTGGTATTAACTGGCCCAAGGTGTACCAAGAAAACATTCCCCACCCTATTACACCATCTCAACCAGCCTGGACTGTTGACACAAGGCTGGTTGGGTACATGGTTTCATGCTGTTGGTACCAAATTCTGACCCTACAGTCTGTGTGCCTCAGCAGTAATTGAGATTCGACAGACAAGGTTTTTTCTGTATGGTTTTGGTGTGCCTGTGGTCACTGCAGCCTCAGCTTTCTGTTCTTGGCTGACAGAAGCAGAGCCCGATGTGGTCTTCTGCTATTGTAGCCCATACTCCTCAAGATTCAATGTATTTTGCATCCTGAGATACTTTTATGCTCATCACAATTGTACAGAGTGGTTATCCGAGGTACTGCAGCCTTTCTGTCAGCTTGAATCAGTTTGGCCATTCTCATCTCATGAATAAGGCATTTCGGTCCATAGAACTGCTGCTCACTGGATGTTTTTTTCTTTAGTGCACCACTCTGAGTAAACTCTACAGACTCTACAGAAAATCTCAGGAGAACCTAGTTATAGAAATACTCAACCATCTGGCACCAACAATCATGTCATGGTCAAAATCACTGAGATGTGAACAAGACCTGAAGCTGCTGGTCTGTATCTGCCTAAGTTTTTGCATTGTATTGCTTCCACATGATTGGCTGATTAGATAAATGCATAAATGAATACTGTAGGTGTACATGTGTTCTTAATAAGGTTTCAGTGAGTGTAAATTGCTTTTAATGAACAGTCAGACAGGAGACTGTGATTAAAACTTGGAAGTAAAACAAAATAAGCATCCCAGAACAGGGTGACATGATCTATGTGAGACACTTATATATTCATAATTAATGCATGTAATTACTTTTTTTCAGAGATGAAATGCTGAACAACATTCCCACATCTGTTGAGAGTAAGCAGTTGTCCCAGAGGGAGAACCAGTGTGTTTGGACAGGAGGAGAGGCCTGACTGATGCTGCAGAGAAAACAGGGCCATGTGTGAGGGTCAGTCACTGTTCTTTAAAAAAAAGAAAAAAAGAACTTTTACACGGCCTAATCTAGACAGCAAAGAGATTTTCTGGACATAGCTAACCAACCAAAGATGCATGCAGATAAAATAAAAATAAATAAATCTTCTAACAACCTTCATTGAGAACATGTGCTAACAAATGGAAAGTAGATTAAGTGTGATAAAAATGCTTTAATGTTTATGGCAGAACAAATATAGCATGATTCCCTTCTCATGTGTAGAGTAATACAGTTGTTTCCATGGCTGCCTTCTTCTGAGCAAAAACAAAACATGAACTTTAATGATGCCTGTTTGAAAAGCCGACCCATTAAAAATCAATTCCAACATTTACAATCACATCAACAGCCACATGTGTATTGCGCCACAAATCAATTACTGTCATCCCAAGTTATTTTGCCATTGAAGGCCTTGTCACAGATTCACTGAAGCAGCCAAGACTTGGTTCTGTTTCCACAATTTAGCAAGGCACACGGTAATGTGAGTACCATGGCTAGAAATATGCATAGAAACACTGCCTTTATGTTTGACACTGAAAAGGGGAACAGTGGCCTGGCATGTGAGGAATCTATAAGAAAGTGGAAGTACTGGGACTGAAACATTGACAGCGGTCAAGCCTCTAACTAAAGTGAATGTGTGAGTGTGTGTTTCCATATAGGTATGCATTTGGGAAAATGTAATGTATGTGTGGAATTTGTATATGTGTAGCGATTGTGCTATGAAGTTGGGGTGAAGGAGTAGGAGACTGTTCAAGAACATCTAAGCATGTAGATGGGTAATCAGTTCCATATGCTAAGCTCCATAACCCAACAATGTCCCCTTCCCACTTTTCATTCAAACTGTTGGAGTAGAACAGGCAAAGCCAATCAACCTCAAAATTTCCATTCACAGAGGAAAAAACAAAACAAATAGATTAAGGGGAAAGAAAAAGCAAACGAGCGCAACAGCAACATTTGCAAGTGCACAGGCCGATTCAGCTCTGCCAGTTGTGTTTTCCTTGGCAAGCCTTGAAGTGCCTAATCTGGAGGTAGAATAAAGGACTGAACAGCCGAGGCAATGATGTGGTACGCTTGCCAGCCGTTTATGGTTCAACCTTAGGAGATGTTTCAGATGGTTGTAATTTTCATATTAGGGTAATGGAGAGCTGTATCAGAGTTTTTGAAAGACATGATTGCATAGCCAGTGTGCTGGTGCTGCAAGCTTGGACCGTGTGTGTATTTATATATTTATTTGAGTGTGTATTTGACCATACGTGTTTAACAGTTGGTCTACTGAAAGTTTTGTGAGTTTTTATGTTCTCAGCATCCAACTGTCTTATGTCTCATAATTCTTTAATAATTCATAGAAATAGTTCAAAACTAATAGTCCATGCCATATTTTTTATAACCAGGCACATTGAGAGTTCTTATAACTCAAGCTAGAGTTGCCAGATGTTCTGGGAAGAACATTGGGCAGCATCCTGCTTCTTGGAAAGAAGCTAACTCGCTTCAATTTATGTACTGATTGCTATTGCTATGAAGCTACGCAACGATATATACCCATATACCCATCAATGGCCATGGTTCAACTGTCAAAATTGAAACCAAACCTGGTTTGAACATTTAGAAAGTGTCAGCTTGTGTAATACCCCTTAAGTATAACTAATACTTAACACTGAAGGAATATTGCCTTCAGTACTCCAGGTTTCATTACTGTGCTAGCCTATGCTTCAGCTGTGTCAGATAAAGGTGGGCACATGACAATTGAAAACACACACCCACATACACACACAGAGAGAGAGAGAGAGAGAGAGAGAGAGAGCGAGAGAGAGAGAGAGAGAGTAAGTATATATTCCTTATATACTGTATACTTACTGTATATGGTACACTTATACTGTATAGTATATATCCACTGTATACCAAATAGTAAATGAAATTTGGGCATCTGGCACTGTAATGATGCAGTGCTATAAACTGCACTATAAATGCAGTACTAAAACTGTGGGTACTGATGGTAGTACTCCTGCAGTGTTTAGCTCAACCACACTCAGCAATCAGTGGTTAGGAATATCCCCCCAAAAAATCTTTACCATCATACAATTATATCCGACAACAATTACAATAGAAAGTTAAAAAAAAAAGTGGACATATGTGTCTGTAAGAAAAACACAATATAGAGTATAAGCAAGTACAATATGATGTTGTTGGGTTTTGTTTGTTTTTTTTTTTTGCTCTTTTTTTTATTCTTTCCCAATTTGCTTTTTTTTTAAAGTTTTTAAGACAAATCACTTCCTGTCTTATTCTTTCCACAGCCTGTCTTATTCTTTTCCCTTGCGCAGCATTTTGCTTGTTATGGAAGAATAAACCTCTGATTTAGCCTTGAATTCATGATAACACCATACCAACCCCTGTTTGAAGAATTAAAACAAGAACCGCATCTTAAAAAGCTACTTAAGTTATCTATTGAAAAAATCTCTGTTGGAGTCATATATGTCTATATGTTATGATTATTGTGCTTTTACCTTCAAGACTTCTCACCACTTTATTTTCCTTCCAAGTCAAAAATCTGCTTCAACGATGAATTTTGCCTCAGGTTATTATGGATGATTAAAAAAATGGAAACAAAGGAAATAAAGTGGTAATTCCCTCCAGGCAATGGTTGTTCTTCAAAAGAATTGTGTTTACATTTGAGAAAGCTAGACTTGTGAAGCGAAGTGAAATGCATTACAGAAACAATCGCCACATTGAAAGGATAATATGCCCAAAGCAATGTACTTCGCGTGAATGTGTGCATAATTCTGTGGTTCTCTGCATGCATGTTAGTAAAAAAAAAATGTTTCCTCAATTAAATTCTGCTCTGCTCTCAGGATGTTCTTATAACCTGGAAATGGTTTGCAGCTTTTGAAAATTATTGAATTGCCTTGTATGCCATTTCCTTCTCTTGTGTCTCAGAGGAAAAGCTATTTGAGAAGCAAGCAGCCATGGCAGAGGAGGGATTAGGCGAAATTGTGCAAGTCAGTAAGTTTGATGATGGGGGAAGGTGGAGTGTATGTGTATAGACACTAATCAGAGGAGAAAGGCTGGCAATGAACTCAAACATTCTTGACTAGTAGAAACCTGTTCATGTGTGTATGTTTAAAACAAAACATAAAGGGAATATATAAGACAGTAAGGAATGGAAAATAAAAAATGTTTCACAGTTGTCATTGATCAAGCAATACTTTTCTATACTACATATACTGTAGGAGAGAAGCATTACATGGAGAGCTCGAGAACTTGTAGGAATCAGACTGAATAGTTCATGAAGTCATGGTGCTTTAGCAAGGCACTGAATTATCGAAGTGGAGGAAGTGTACCTAATGGTCCTAATCTAATTCAGCCACAGCCTGTAAAGCATTTTAATGGAAAATGACCACTAACCATGTCATTTCAACCTGACAGGGGTTCATTTGTGTCTGAAAATCCATTCCTTTGAGTTTACATGGAATGATTGCTAGCATGCTTTGGGGTACAAGAACATGGTAAAGGTGTGTGTGTGTGTGTGTGTGTGTGTGTGTGTGTGTGTTTGCCTGCTACCTGATCCACCCTGTCATTATCTCCTGAGCTGTGGTCTACATTTCGAGTGAGCACATCTACCTCATGGGGAGATGATTGACAGGTGGTGGGTTGGAGGTAGGAGAGGGTGGGAGCATTGATTGACAGCAAGATCAGGTAACTACTCATTAGAAGTGGGGCGTATATACTCAGCCATGCAAGAAACACACACATACACCCTTGATTCAAAGTAGAAGCAGAAATGGTTTGTAAGCGACTCTAGTTTCTCAGGAGTATGCAGTCCAGGGTGCATCCATTGTAGTTGAACCTCAGTTTTCAATCAAATGTTTGTCCAGTGATTCAAGACATTTTTGCTGATTTTTTTTATTTTTAGTATAAACAATGATCCAAATAGAGAGAGAGAGAGAGAGAGAGAGAGAGAGAGAGGAAAGGAGGGAGAGAAATGAGAATCACACATACATTTTCTGATGATAAGGTGTCAGGCACTCATGTGTCAAGCCCACATCTATGAGACAGACACTTCTCTCATAGTGAGTGAGGCTGGCCTTCACTTCTGTACAACTCTCTCCTAGCTAATGCTTTGGGTCAATATTTAACTGTGCTGTTTGCCAGTCTTTTAACTCAATAACTGCCACTATGCACGCACCAGATACCTGACCATAAGAGATACTATTGAGAGAAGAAGAAAAAATGTGAAGAGGGACAGGCAGGACAGAGTGACAGGGATACAGTTGAGGGACTGAGAGGAGACAAGAGTATAAACGTGTTCAAACAGTTTCTTTTACCTGTTAGGAACATGTCATCCTGAACTTATGTAGAATATTTTCAGTGATGTGTGTTACTGTAACTAATTAATGATATGCCTAGATCTAAACTTAACCCTAATCTCAACCCCAGTAGCATAAAATGTAGTCTTTTTGCTCCTTTAGTTAATTGGTTTTTTGGTTTGTTTTTTTAAGAAAAAAAAAGAAAAAGATTTGTAAAAAAATGTAGCAAAAAAATATAATACATTCAATATCCTCAAGGGGACCAGACAAATGTCTTGAGATAGCATTCGAGATAAACACATTGCACACAGGCACACAGACACACATGCACACATACACTAATGTCAATAAACAACTCCATATTCCACAGTATGTAATTCCCAGATGTAATGCTGGTTTAAATATAGTGGTGAATTAATAAGCTTCTTTTTGCCTCCACTTTACTCGCTACCCCCTGCCAACTTCCCAACTTTGGCCTAGTGTAAACATGGCCTTTCAGAGAATTTGTTTTTGTAAAATTAGATGTCCAACCACATCCTTCATGATTTAATCTTAGGTATGACACTGGGTGGCTCGACAAACAAACTCAACAAGAGGGTTGATTTGAGACAGATCTCTCTCTCTCTCTCTCTCTCTCTCTCTCTCTCTCTCTCTCTATCTTGCTTTGAGTGACCCCATTTCAAACACAATAAGCCATTTTTCAGTGATTTTGAAAAAAAATCTTTATGCATTCATGTTATTTCTGTATCTGTTTTTGTACATTTATTCATTTAGCAGACGCTTTTATCCAAAGCGACTTACAAATGAGAGCACACTCACACACCAATGGTAGCAGAGCTGCCATGCAAGGTGCTAGCTTGCCATTGGGGGCAACGTAGGGTTCAATGTCTTGCCCAAGGACACTTCGGCATGTGATCACCCGGGCCGGGATTCGAACCACCAACCCCACGACTAGTGGATTAATGGACAACCCGCTCTACCAACTGAGCCACAGCCACCCAGGTCCATGTGCTTATAAACCAGGACCATGCGCTCATCTACCAAGCATAGGCTACCTGTATATTGTAAGATCGCCAAATTATCAAGTCGGTTTTCTCTTTCCCCAACCCATTTTTCAGGTGCATCAAAATGATGTAAAATCTGTTAAAAAAGCAAAAACAAAAGGTAAACTACTGATTTCTATCTACCACCAAGACCTTATTAAATCTATAAATACACATAGTCGATTTGTGATTGTGAGTGCGTGTGTGTGTGTGTGTGTGTGTGTGTGTGTGTGTATGTGTGTCATCAGCTTAAGGCCCTTTCACACTGAGCATAAATTGAAGCGAATTGCAGACAAACGGTGCTTTCACACCTAACGTGAAACGTTTGATCGCCTTTGGCTAATTCACTCCTGCACGATAGGTGGCTTTGCACGAGAATGCATTTTACATCTGCACACTAAGTGGCGCAACCCACTGTTCAGATGATCGTCCTATCGTCTTTGACCACTGAGAAGACGAATCACTTAAATATTGGTGCATAGCACCACAAGCCCCACAAACTGGAGCTTCTGATTGGATTTTGCTATGACTTTTATCGCTGCTCTCATACACCAATGATAGCTAGAACACAACATCTGTTCTCTTCTCTCTTCCGGAATGCATTTCTTTGGTGTTTACAAGGGTTTTTGAAAACAATTCAATTCAATTCAATTTTATTTGTATAGTGCTTTTTACAACAGACATTGTCTCAAAGCAGATTTACAGGAATATAAACACAGTATACACACAGTAAAGGTGAGAAATTATCCCAACTGAGCAAGACACTGAGTGGCGACAATGGCAAGGAAAAACTCTCTAAGATGTTTAAGAGGAAGAAACCTTGAGAGGAACCAGACTCAGAAGGGAACCCATCTTCATCTGGGTAAAAACAGATATTCTTAAAGAGACAATTATTGATCTATATGTAATCTGTTTGGCTTAGAAGAAGCCTTTGTCCCATCAATCTGGATTTGGAGTAGATGAGAGCTCCATCCAGAAGTAGGACCTCCAAGACCGATCATGCAGGTCCGGAGAGCAGAAAGGACCAGGATCTCCAACATCTCCATAAACTCATGTGTAGCGCAGCCGAAGGAGAGAGGGAGAGAAAAGATTGTTAAGACTGGGAATTAGCATAATGGAAAGTCTAGTCAGGGTAGGCTAACGTGAATAAATACGTTTTAAGTCTAGATTTAAACACTGAGACTGTGTCTGAGTCCCGAACACTAAATGAAAGACTGTTCCACAACTGTGGAGCTTTATGAGTGAAAGTTCTTCCCCCTGCTGTAGCCTTCACTATTACTAAAACAGCTTTTGTTGCTATAACGCCACCAATCTAGCCCTTTTGTCCATCAGCAGCGAATCTGGGCACGTGATCTAAAGCTCAAATCTTATTGGACGGCCCTTTTCATTGGGGAAAAAATCGACACATTGGTTGGAAAAAACACCACAATTGATTGCGCCCAGTATTAATAGCTCCATAGGGATCTGTTGTTTCGATTTAAGAGCATCATCGCACCGTACATATGCATCGCTTAATCGCACTCAGTGTGAAAGGCCCTTTAGGACCACAAAGTGCATAAAATACTCATGTAAAGCGGAGGCAAATTTGAAACTTGTCATTTCAGTTATAAGCAAGACTCCAATTTCAGTGCCAAGTTTAGAGTAAAATATGTCAAGCAGTGGTGGCTTATAAATAATCTGTACTTTTAAGACTTGTTACTTTTTAATCTTACTTGAGTAAATATCTAACAATGGAGACATGCTTTCACTATATTATATTCAGCTCTTTTTTCCACCTCGTTTGTTCTATGGCTGAATATCAAATGGTGTGCACTATATTTACAGTCATGTGAAAAAATAAGTATACCCCATGGAAATTGTTGGCATTTTTGACATATTTTAACAAGCAAACATTTGATCTTTAAACAGTGCTTATTAATGAAGTTAAAACCACAAGGTCATAGCATTTTCAATCATCTATTCAACAGGAATATCAGTAGATGTGATGCTCTTCTGTGGAAAAAGTAAGTACGTCCTTGGCATCAGAAGTTACCATTACCCACTTTAGCATAAATAAGTACTAAGCCAAATAAAATCATATCATATCTTATTTTGCTATGGCTGATTCAGTGGTATCGTCAAAATGTAATTACTTCCTTATGAATAAAAATCCTATCGGATGGAAGCCTAGGGTTTACACACCTATTAAATCACATGACAGCGCACCATGCACACACACATTCACACACTTAGTAACACCATTAAGGAAATTTAGAGTAGGTATTCCACTTATTGACATATTTTTGGGTGGTTGGAGGAAACTGGTGAATCAGGAGGAAACCCACGTAAGCAAATGTGTAACGTCCCAGCCCGCGTCGGATTCCATGTCCCAGAAGACACTGCCAGCGCGCATGCGCTCTGCGTCCCCGGAATACTAAGGGCACACACCTGATGTCAATCCAGCAGTCAGTATAAAGCCAAAACACACACAACACTCAGGCGCGAAAGTATACGTCTTAGCGAATTACTCCTAGCGTTACCGAGCATTACTTTCCGTGTACGATTCCCGTGTTTACCGACCTTGATTTCCGCCCCGTGTTTACGACTCAGTCTAAGTCCCGTTTTGGTTTGTTCGCCCGATCGCCTTACTCCTGTTGGATATATCGACCTCGACTATCACCTCAGCCTAATCCCGTTTGGTGTTGTTCGCCCGATCGCCTGACTTCTGCCTGCCATATCAACGCCGCTTACTGCACAACCCGCTCATACATCCACAGTCATTCTCCTGCGATTGCTTTCCAACTGACCAGCAGGTACGTGACAGAATACTTCGCCTACCTATGGAAGCAGCAGGAGATTCTCGTTGGGCAGCTGCCCTCGAGGGGCATGGACGCATGATCAGCGAACAG
>JAFFST010048439.1:103680-120680 GCA_022414735.1 Noturus placidus | reverse complement strand
GGCTGAACGGGGATGTCATCACCGAGCTGGCGTGCCGGGACGACGAGGGTGACCTGGACGCCCTGATAAATCTGGCCATTCGACTGGACCGTCTGCTGAAAGGCTGCCCACAGCTCCGCAGTCCGGAACGGGGTCCGGATCACGTCTGTGCAGACGAACCGATGGAAATGGGGGAAACCCGCCTAAGCGTGCAAGAACGCGAAAGACGCCGCCGAGAGAAAAGATGTCTGTACTGCGGTGAAGCGACGCACTTCCTGAGGCAGTGCCCGCACACACCACGCTCATTACAGGGGGTAAGTGACCCAGCGATCGAACTAGGGTCAATGCAATCAGCTTTCACCTTATCCGTCGTAGTGAAATCATCACATGGTTCTTGTGTTGTAGAAGCACTAATTGACTCAGGAGCGGCCGGGAACTTCATTTCTCATCAGACCATTACTCAGTACCACCTGCCGATCCAGCCACTATCAAACCCCCGACGCATTCAGGCCATCAATGGGGCGCCCATCGGTAAGGGCCTTATCACGCACTGCACTGCATCCCTACAGTTAAGAGTGAGCGCCCTGCATTCCGAAAGCATCAGATTCTATGTTATTGAAACGGCACAGCACCCCGTGGTCCTCGGCCTGCCGTGGTTGAAACAACATGACCCTCAGATATCCTGGGCACAGAAGGAAATCCTCCGCTGGTCCCCCCACTGCCTCCGTCATTGCCTCCAAACCCCAGTGATCACCCTGTCTTCCACCTCCATCGAAAGCCCAGAGTCGGACAAAACAACACAAATCTGTACTAGATTTCTAGATCGAGGCTGTACCACGATCTCCTAGAAGTATTTAGTAAGAAGAAGGCCACCAGACTCCCACCTCACAGGGAGTATGACTGTAAGATTGACCTTCTTCCAGGAGCCACCCCTCCCCATGGAAATATTTATGCATTGACAATCAAAGAACAGGAGGCCATGGAGGAGTACATCCAGGAGGCTCTGCAACAGGGTTTCATATGACCGTCCACATCCCCCGCCTCTGCTGGGTTCTTTTTTGTCGAAAAGAAGGGAGGGGGGCTTCGACCCTGCATTGATTATCGGGGCCTCAACCAGTGCGCCGTGAAATACCGATACCCCTTACCTCTAGTCCCGGCCGCCCTGGAACAACTCCGTACCGCAAAAATCTTTACCCGGCTTGACTTGCGCAGTGCCTATAACTTAGTCAGGATCCGGAAGGGGGATGAGTGGAAGACAGGATTCAGCACCACCTCCGGACATTATGAATACCGGGTAATGCCTTTTGGACTTTCTAACGCTCCAGCCGTTTCCAGTGTTTAATTAACGACGTTTTGCGTGACATGCTCGGACGCTATGTCATAGCATACATTGATGATATCCTGATTTACTCCCATACCCTAGAGGAGCATGTAAAACATGTCCGGCAGGTCTTGGCCCGCCTTCTGGAGCATCAGTTGTTCATTAAAGCCGAGAAATGTGAGTTTCACCAGAGTCAGATTTCGTTTCTCGGATATGTAATAGGGCCACAGGGGGTCACTATGGACCAAGGAAAGGTCAGGGCGGTGACCGAATGGCCAACTCCTCGCTCCATCAAGGAGCTGCAACGGTTCCTGGGCTTTGCCATTTTTTATCGGCGGTTTATACGGAACTTCAGCATCATCGCAAAGCCCCTCACGACCCTCCTACAAGGGAAACTGGGAAGGCTAAAGTGGAACCCCTCCGCCCAACAAGCTTTCCAGAACCTCAAGGTAGCCTTCACTACCGCCCCCATCCTCCGACACCCTGACCCCGCCATCCCTTTTGTCGTAGAATTGGATGCCTCCGAGACGGGAGTAGGAGTGGTGTTATCCCAGCGACTCGGTGAGAAACCTAAGCTCCACCCCGTCGCCTATTTTTCCCGAACCTTCTCAGCCCCGGAGCAGAATTATCATGTCGGTGCCCGGGAGTTGCTTGCCATGAAATGGGCCTTGGAGACCTGGAGGCACTGGTTAGAGGGAGCCGTTCATTCTTTTGTCATTTTCACTGATCACAAGAACCTGGAATACATTCGGACCGCCAAGAGACTCAATTCTCGTCAGGCATGCTGGGCCCTCTTCTTCAACCGATTCGACTTTGTGTTATCCTACCGACCAGGATCCAAAAACATCAAAGCCAATGCCCTTTCTCGACACAGCCAGACGTTACGATCCCCGAAAGAGGAGTACATCATCGATCCAACTCGCGTCTGTAATACCCTAGAATGGGAAATAGATCAACAGCTGGAGAAGGTCCCACGTTCCCAGATACCCCCAGAGTTCCCCCCGGGACGTCTGTTCGTCCCTGAGAAGAACCAACAGGACCTGATCCTATGGGCACACTCGGTACCGGGGACGGGCCACCCTGGGGTACACCGCACCCATTCAATGTTACAGGAAAAGTACTGGTGGCCGGGGTTGGAAAGGGATGTCTCCAAAATAGTGTCATCCTGTTCCACGTGTGCCCAACACAAAGTTCCTCGTTCCCTTCCTCCCGGAAAACTGGTACCCCTACCCACGCCCGAACGCCCTTGGTCTCACTTGGCAATCGACTTTGTCA
Organism: Noturus placidus; assembly: GCA_022414735.1. Taxonomy (NCBI): domain Eukaryota; kingdom Metazoa; phylum Chordata; class Actinopteri; order Siluriformes; family Ictaluridae; genus Noturus; species Noturus placidus. The sequence goes on along the minus strand of JAFFST010048439.1, from coordinate 118,105 downwards.
CCAATCTACCTCCTTCCCAGAACCTGACGGTGATATGTGTCATAGTGGACCGATTTTCCAAATCCGTGTGCTTCCTGCCATTGCCAGGTCTGCCATCTGTGTTCGCCACAGCCGAACTTCTGTTCCAACATGTCTTCCGCTACTTTGGGATCCCCGAGGAGATCATGTGTGACCGGGGGCCACAGTTTACGTCCAGGGTCTGGGCGGGATTTATGACCAAACTGGGTGTCACTATCAACCTCACCTCCGAGTACCACCCACAAAATAACGGACAAGTGGAGCGAGTGAATCAAGAGCTGGTCCGGTTCCTGCGATCGTACTGCTCCAATCACCCGGAGGAATGGAGCACCTTCCTGCCGTGGGCTGAATACGCCCAAAACTCCCTCAGACATTCCGCCACACTTACACTGTTCCAGTGCGTGTTGGGGTACCAACCCCCCATGTTCCCTTGGAATGCGGAACCGACCACCTCGCCCGCCATGGACCAGTGGTTTCGGAAAAGTGAGCAAGTCTGGGCAGAAACTCATCGTCGTCTAAAGGTCACCTCTGCTATGTACAAACGTAAGGCAAATCGTCGACGCAGTGCTAATCCTACGAATGTGCCGGGAGATCGAGTGTGGTTGTCTATCCGGAATCTGAAGGCACCTCCGAGCGGGAGAAAACTTGCACAGAAATACACAGGTCCGTTCAGAATCCTCAGAAAAGTCAACGAAGTAACGTACCAATTGGCCCTGCCTCTTCACAGTCGTATGTCTCCTTCGTTCCACGTATCCCAGCTAAAACCCGTGGTGAGTGGGCCTCTAACCACCAAAGTGCCGTCCGTCACTCCCCTAGAGGTCGACGGGCAGCCTGCCTACCGAGTACGCCAGAGACTCCGATCTCGACGACGAGGAGGAGGCGCGATGGAGTATTTAGTAGATTGGGAGGGCTACGGACAGGAGGAGCAATGCTGGGTTCCCCGGAGAGACATCCTCGACCCACAGGTGCTCAGGGACTTCATGCGCTCTGCGTCCCCGGAATACTAAGGGCACACACCTGATGTCAATCCGGCAGTCGGTATAAAGCCCAAACACACACAACACTCAGGCGCGAAGTATACGTCTTAGTGAATTACTCCTAGCGTTACCGAGCATTACTTTCCGTGTATGATTCCCGTGTTTACCGACCTTGATTTCCGCCCCGTGTTTACGACTCAGTCTAAGTCCCGTTTTAGTTTGTTCGCCCAATCGCCTGACTCTTGTTGGATATATCGACCTCGACTATCGCCTCAGCCTAATCCCGTTTGGTGTTGTTCGCCCGATCACCTGACTTCTGCCTGCCATCTCGACGCCACTTACTGCACAACCCGCTCATACATCCACAGTCATTCTCCCGCAATTGCTTTCCAACTGACCAGCAGGTACGTGACAAAATGGAGACCATACGAAACTCTGCACAAACACTGGTTCAAATCTAAGTCTCAGACCTAATTGATGACCCCTGTTGTAACATGATACATATTAATGTATCTGTATTCTGTATCCTCTATATCTATATGACACCATGACCTACAGAGAACTTACTGTACTAGTTGATAGCCCATTTAAGGTCAGGTGCAAGTGCTCCCTAGTTATGAATGTGTGCTTATTAAGTCCTCACATCTCTAAATAAATCTGGATTTCTTCTTTTTTTTTATAATTATTATTCTGTGTGAGTGTATGCATAAATGTGCATGGTCTGTTCTAGTTGGATCCTGTTTCAAAGCAAAAGGCTTGTTAAGATATTATGACTCATAGAGTATGCTTATCTAACGTCTCTACAAAGAATTTTAAAGCCTGATGTCTGTTTGTTTTCCTCTTATTCTTTACAGCTCTGCGACCTCTAGTTAACATTTCATCTATTAAAGTATATATGTACAGAATCATTAACAAATACGTTCACACCCCTTGTGTCTACATATACCTAAATTGTGGGGTGTTTTGAAAGGAAATGGTAAGGGATAAAGCCTGGATTTTACATTGTATGAATCTGTCAATGGGTGCCAGGGAAGCTTTTAAAAAGTGCTTTCATTTGGTCAACAAAGCTATATAAGCCGCAGCTTACTGACTGAAAGACAAAGCTAGCAAGCTTTTTATTGAGATATTATGCAGTTATCTGCTCAGACTGATAATCCTGTCAGCTCATTTCATGTCTTTTCCCAGATTTCTAAAGGGAAATGTTTGAGGCTGAGGCCAATTGTGAGTAAAGACAGTTCAACACAGCATTTGTAAAGCTAACTAAACATAGGGCAAGCGCATGTGACTTGGGCAAGTAGTTTAGGTGAAGTTCGTGTCAGAACATGTGTTGGACTTGCCAACAAGATGAACAGCAGCGTCTCGCCTGACTGCATGTTCTATAGTGGAAGAGTGGGGTTAGTTTTGGCACAAGGCAGAATGTTGCAGCTTGTCCTCCCCAGTTTGTGAAGACCTGCGGTGAAGGGTGTATGTGTGTGTGAGTGTGTGTGTGTGTGTGTGTGTGTGTGTGTGTGTGGGAACACTTGCTTGTCTGCTTCGTGGTGGATCTTGTTTTGACAGTGATTTCCTTGGCAGAGCAGCAACGTTAGGTTAAGGTTAAACTGGCACAGGCTGCACTATCATCTGGGGCTGAGAGCAAAGGAAGCCAACGGATGTGAGCCCTGTTTAATTCACTTCTATGAGCAGCATTTTCCCACTACTTTTTTATTTATCTTTTCTTTTTTTTTTCCTTTTTTTGTTGGCTTCAGCGCCAGAATCCACTTGGAAAACCGAGCTGTGCCACTACTGAAAGGTCGCCTAACACCTGCTCTGTGATTTGTGTCTAAATTTATATCAATGCACTCTTTGTGTGAAACTCTCTCTCTCTCTCTCTCTCTCTCTCTCTCTCTTGCTCTGTGTATGTGTGTGTGTGTGTTCACTCACTCACTTGTGTATGCTTTTCTGTTTCTATTTAATGAACATGTGTGCACCCTTATGTACTTATGTGAGCTCTTATTTGAGCTTTCTGGTTTAAGTGAGCATGCATGTGTGGGGTTGTGTGTACACATTCTCAGGGGAAGTCATGGAAAAAGGCCCACGATTGAAGAAGATCCTCACCTGTGCTTCCCACTCTCATCCTGGCTAATCCAGACCGCAGGCAGCAGTGTAAACACACACACACACAGACACACACACACACACACAAAGTGCTGCCTCCTATCCTTTACATTTACCGTGGCCTTCATAGTAGACAGGAGAGGCTTTTATTGTTTAGAAGGTCATTCTAATCTCCAGGCAGGCACAGACTAAGGGCTTGCCCTGAGGGATCCATGAGTCTAAAGAGCTGTTTGTATTTTGAGAACATGCTTTCAGGACTTTAGAGTCCCACACTCGGCTCTCCACAGGATCGTCATGCCTACTCAGGGACATATAGCCCATATCTGTGAGGCAGTTTGATGGTGAAGGTTGTTGTTTGTTTTTTTTTTTTTTAAATGGATCTCCCTGTATTTATATTGCATACTCTTGCGAATATACAGACATCTACACGCACTAATTTATTCGTATGAATCTTTTCAATGTCAATTTGAAAACTTAAATAATTTGATGCCTCTTTTACCACTACAACTCCTTGCATGCTTTTCTAGGACATCAGCAGAGGATGAAGCGTGCAATTAAAATTCCATTTCAGCCAATTTGTTACTCAAAGTTTCCATGCATGGATCATAGAAACTCAGCACACTACTCGATGCGCCACACACAACACACTTAATTATCCCTTCAGTACCTCTATGATTTCCAGCACCTGGAGCGCTCTTCTCAGTTGGAACTCATAGAGCTAACTTTTTCATGCACTCTTTCTCTGGGTTTTTAGTTTCTCCCTAGAATATACAGTATTGATCATTATTGCTGCGCCTTCCTTTTCTGGTTTTTCTGCAGTTCTAACTTATAAGTGTGGTGGCCTGGGAAAACCCTTCACATGGTCAAATTTTGATTTTGTATTATGTATGGATCTGACAACTCCAGCTGTTTCTTTGTTACATACATCTCAAGCAGAAAGTAACCACATAGCATGTTAATATTAACTTTAAATGTAAATTTAAAAAAATAACATTGTATTTATATGCTCCATTCCAGTTACACTGCTATTTATTAATTTAATTTAGTCTACAATACATAGATTTACATATTATATTTATTAATAGTTGTATTTGTTGAATGCATAACTAATGCATTTATAAATGATCATCAGCATCATCCACATCAGTCTCTGTCTCCTCACCTGAGGTAAAAGTCACTTGAGGCATTTCATCTGTTCACTGTTGGCTCTTACATCAGAGCTGAAGAAAATGCCGATTAATTCAGTGTTTTGTTGGATAAATTTCCCTTTTTTTATTAGATCATTCAAACATGTGAAAACTTTCTCCGCTCTCATCAGTACATTTTGATGAGACATTGAATTTATTAAGCATGTCTGTTTCGCTATGACACATAACTATCCAAAAACTTAGTCAAAGCATGACATGTCTGGGAACACTTACATTTACAGTATTTGGCAGACACCCACAGTGACTTACATTTATCACATTCATACATCTGAGCAGTTGAGAGTTATGAGACTTGCTCAAGGCACAAACAGTGGCAGCTTAGCAGTGCTGGGGTTTGAACTCATGACCTTCTAAACTGTAGAACAACACCTTAACCACTAAGCTACCATTTAACAAAGTTACATGTTAATAAGGACTGACTGTTTTTAACACCATGTTTGTTAAACCCAACTTGCAGTAAAATTAGAACATTTATTTTCTAAATTTGAAATGTCTAGCATATCATCTGCAGAAAAATCCAATTTCATTGTTTGGTCAATTTTTGGTTGTTGGCCAGAATTTAGCTTCTTTAACTTCTGACTGGTTTTCCCAGGCCACCAGGCCTAAACTGATTATAAATCCTAATTTTTGCCTACCACACCAGAAAATTGATTGACCCCCTTAATCACACCACACAGTACCTCAAGGCATGTCAGCCGCAAGCTTGACCCACCTCCAAAAGCATCAAGATTCCTTTCTGTACTGGCAACCAGGAAGTGTAACTTACCATGATTTTTCAGTTTCTTTACTGTCCTCAAATGCTGACTGAAGATAACTCTCTTTAATAATAGCTAATCATGCACATGATTAGAAAATAAAATATGACCTACACGATGTATTTGTATTCCTGTTTCTGGTATTGATATCTTTATAGTTTGATCTGATCTGTTTTCCATGTAGGTGAAAAAAAAAAAAAAAAAAAAAAAAAACTATTTTGTAGATGAGAACATAAACATATATTATATCAAGCTGAATGCAATGCTATGTACATTTTAACAAAACACAAGCTCCAATGCACACCATGCAATCAAATGCATATACAAACACATTCAATCATCATCAACATTAACATCATCATCATCATTTCATCAGCATGTGCTGTTCCACTAACTCAGTGTTTACACTGTATCAATCAGTCTCTGGAACCAAACCATAGCATCTGAACACAAGACAAGCTTGGACTGCTTCTTTTAGCTCCCAAGAATGCATGTCTGTAACAGAAATCTTAGCATGTGCTCAATGCAGCCTCCACTGTTAATGAACTAGAGTGATAGACGGCTGTGGAGAAGACCATAAAATTCTTTAAAGCATGAAATGGGAGGATGGCTTTGCTGCCAGAGGCACAATTCTCTCTGCACCTCCTAAGAATGTTCTGACCTCGTCTTGTGACCCGGACAGAGGGATGTGTGCTGCTTGGCTCAGGCCTGCCTCTAAACAACAGCTCAAATGATTTGCAGATGTAGATCAGCTAATAAATTCTTTGTGAAATCAGCAAGCGCTGAGGGGTCAAAGACCTGACCATAGGGGCTGTTTCGGTTTTTCAATAGCATGTCCGCTTGGTTTGGTTTTCTTCTTTGCTTTTTTTCCCCCTTAAAGATGCTCCATACAAAGTAGGGGTCTATAACTGCAGTATATTTTCCTACTGGGGTTCATATTTACAGATACACTTCCTTTCTCATGCAATCCCCAGTTACCCAAAATATATCTTTCACCTTGCTTTCTCCTTCCCTGTCTGTTTTCTCTCTCTCCTTTTCCTTTTTTCTCTTCTCTTGTGTATTGCAATATACTGTACACCCACTCCTTAAGCACTTAGCTTAGTTCTTTTTCCTGGAAAAGAACAGGAAATAAAACAGCCATCTCTCAAGGCCTTTAAACTTGGATGTAGCATGACCACATCTCCATAGCTGAATCTAATAAAGAAAATGTTGCTGTTTGTTTTACCACCAATGACCCCCTAGCTAAAAAGTACTTTCTTAATTTTATTGAAAAGCATGTGAACCTCCTGTATCAGCTGTATGAGATGAATGAGATAAAATCTGCGAAGCCAGATAATTCAATTAACAGATACTTTATCACATGTAGTCATTTGCTTCAGAGTATGAAAACAGTCCTCTAGAGTGTACTTAGAAATATATGTAGTGGGGGAAATATGTATTGACCATGTCAACATTTTTTTTCAGTGAATATATTTCAAATGTGGCTATTCACATGAAAATTTCACCAGACATCAGTATTAACTCAAGAAATAATTAAAGTCAATAAATAAAGTTATATGTAATAAAGTGAAATAACACCAGAAAAAAGTATTGAACACGCTAAGAAAAAGAAGTTCTCTATGGCAAGGTAAGGCAAGGAACCAGCTGAAATCTGTAAGTAGTTAGAAAGTAATTATACCTCCTATCTGTGCAAATTATTATCAGCTGGGTTAATAAATTGATGGTCTATAAAAAGGCTTTTCATTACCAAGGTTAACACAAGAAATATCTCATGATGGGTAAAAGCAAAGAGCGCTCCAAAGACCTTCACAACCTTATTGTTGCGGAACGTATTGATGGAATCGGATACAGACGTATTTCAAAACTTCTGAATCCTCCAGTAAGCACAATTGGGGACATTATCCACAAGTGGAAGCTACATCACTTCATCATTAACCGGCCACGTACAGGAGCTCTTCACAAGATTTCTGACCAGGGAGTCAGAAGAATAGTCAGAAGAGAAGCCCAAGAGTTAAGGACTACTCGGAAAGACCTCCAGAAACACTTGGAGACAGCAGGTTGGCTGTTATACTACACACCATGTTTGGAGAAGAAATGGCTCTGCACATCACCCTAAAAACACTATACCAACAGTGACGTTTGGAGGTGGAAGCATCATGGTGTGGGGCTGTTTTTCATCACATGGTACTGGCAGACTTCATATAATTGAAAGATCGATGAATAGAGCCCTTTACTGGGAGATTCTTGAGAAGAATCTGCTACTATCCACCAGGATGATGAGGATGAGACGTGGGTGGACTTTCAATCCAAAGCATACAGCAAAGGAAACTCTCAGTTGGTTTCAGGGAAAATAAATGTGTTACAATGGTCCAGTCAATCACCTGATTTGAATCCAATTGAACAAGATTTAAAGACAATAAGTTTAGAAGAATGGGCCAAAATCACACCTGAATAACTGGTGTGAATTAATTAATTCAAAGTAAAATTAATTTCTTCACACATATGCCTTGAAGCTGTCATTACAGTCAAAGTTTTCTCCACTAAGTATTAAATAAATTTCAGTTAGCGTGTTCAATACTTTTTTTCCTGTTTCCTTTTTTCTATTCCTCATTATTACATATAACTTCATTTATGGACTTTAATGTTTTGATTTCTTTATATGTGTAGATTTCTTGAGTTAATACCAAAGTCTGGTGAAAATGTAATGTGAATAACCTCATTGGAAATATATTTACTGAAAAAAAATGTTGTGGCATTCAATACTTATTTCCCTCACTGTAAATGTGATTTATAGTCTTCTATACAGTGTATGATTTTGATCTATATAGTTTGTGGTCAAAATCCACAATGAGCACTGAGTAGTTTCCACAGGCCAAACCCTTAATGCGAAGAAGGGGTGGAACACCTGGGTTTCCTCACATTTGAACCCTGCATTGATGCTTATACACACAAATGTAGTGTGAAAGCTTATGAAAAGTCAGTCTGAGAGGAGAAAAGCCTAAGTGACATTAAACATCAGCAGCAGAGAACGCTCAGAGTAAACAATAGGAAAGACACAAGGCACTCCTTTAACTAACACACACACACACACACATACACACACACACACACACACACACACACACACACACACACTGACAGCCAGTACCCAAACTATTTACTTAGGGCTAGAGGTCAGAAAGGGAGATTGTGAGAAATAAAAAGAGAAAAATACAGAAGAAAAGCAAAGTTTGATCATGCTTACTCTGACTGCATGGAGTCTAATAGGTTTGGCTCCTGTCAGTAACTAATAACAGTCATTTTGAAATGAATTATGCTAGTGCTATTAAGTGACCATAAAATATAGTCTAAATCAGGTTTATAAAATTGTTAGTTATTTTTAAGCTGAAAAATAAGCCGAGTTGACCTTCCCAGACCAGTCAGAATGGAGTCAACTGCATTCTCACTGAACCCCAGAGACAACAGACAGCCTAATATTATGGTATTATATTATTGCATTAGCCAGAATTCATGTCCCAGTGCTTACATTGGATTCAACACTGCTGTAGTCTTGGCTGTTCCACCACAATGATGGCCTTCTCATGATGTTCCGTGAAACTAGTAATGCTAAATGTAGCTCAGTTCAAATCTTGTCCACATATTTAATCGGCCTGTAGCCAATGATGCTCGCTGATAGTGCTGATTTCATCACTCCACTCAGCCGAATGGAATGTTCCAGACTCCAGCTGTGTCAGGTCACCTGTTGGCTTATGCTGGATAGAATTTGATGATGATAATGAGGATGATAATGATGAATGTTGGAACTCTTTAGAGGCAAATGCTGCATTCTAATGCCTAATCCCTTAATAAATGTGTATTTAATTTAAATAAGTGAAAACATGTATTTCTGCATTATCCTCATTGTCCTCATGCCATATCACATTACATCAGCATGGATTATTTTCCTATATTACATCACACAATATTTTATTTATTATTGAATGACACTTCATGCTGCAGGGGGCACAGTAGCTTAGTGGTTAGCAAGTTTGCCTCACACCTCCAGGGTTGGGGGATTAAAACCTTCCTCTGACCCTGTGTGCATGGAGCTTGCATGTTCTCCATGTGCTTCATGGGTTTCCTCCAGGTACTCCAGTTTCCTCGCCCAGTCCAAACACATGCATTGTAAGCTGATTGGCATTTCCAAATGGTGCCCTGCGATGGCTTGGAACCCCGTCCAGGATGTCCCCCACCTTGTCCCCCAGCTCCCTGAGATAGGATCCAGACTCCCCGCAACCCTGGGTAGGATAAGCAGTATGAAAAATGGATTGATGGACACTTCATGCTTTTTAACATTTTATATTTACTTTAAATGTTCTGGAACATTTGTGAAAAACATGTTCATACCAGTCATAACTAAACACTCTCCCATGATGGAAAACTTTCTGATCATTACAAAGCACGGACTCCTGAGAGTTCTTTCATAAAATGTCAAATAAGTCTCCTAACAGATAAAGTCACCATATCAACGATAATACATTTTCCTTTGTTAAATAACAACAAATTTTAAATCTGTTTATTTTTAAATCTGTTTATTGTTAACCTTAGATTATGTGGAACATCCACAATACATTTCACTGTGAATGAGCTATGAAAATGATAATGTACTCGAACTAACTGATTAATATAAACCTGTGATTTAAGTTATAGCTGGAATCACTGTCAGTAAAATAAATTAAATAAATAATCCACAACTTCTAATTCAAGAATTAAGCATAGCCGGGGTATAAAATGTGATAGCTATGACTATGCTACACTGGTTATAACCCAAACAACACAATTTCATGGTATTCACTGGCATTCCACATGCAAGTTTACATTTGCCGTATGAACGTTTTTATAGAGGTGTGCGTATTTTGTCTGTGTGTGTGCTTTGTTTATGCAAATATAATATGTGTTCCTTCTCTTTAGATAGCATCAGTCAATCACAAAGGCTTTCTTTGTCCAAATGTTGAGAGTGCTTCTGAATCAAAGAGACAGGAAATTGCACTGGAAATCTGAACTTTAGAAGTCAGGGCCAGCTGAAAGAGCAGAAAGTAAAAAATCATATCAGCAGACAAACAGCACTGATTCCAGTAGTCATTTATTCCCCAAAAGAACTATCATGATATTAGCTCATAAATCACTTTACGAATAGTGCGTGGTTATGAAAGCCTGGACTGACTTCCCCTTACCCAACTAATAATGTTGTCTCTGTCAAACAGCGCCTGACTTTATTGATCTAATGTCTGTTTTAATGGAACACAATTATTAGCTTACATACCCACACTTTAAATAGGTCTCCACACACAGGTCAGGATTGGATAATATATCGTTCTCGGACAACACTTGTGTCAAAAACACTCTATAACTCAAATTTCAAATACTATACCCTTTATTTATAACCAGACTTTACTTTTTCTCTAAGCAGGTAGGTTTAGTAGTTTAAATAGTTTATGAAACATAATATTTCTCAATATGTTGAAATATTATAAACTAAAAAAATGTTTAATAAAAAAAAAAAAAAACATTCTGGCTGAGCAATCCCGAGTTAGCTGTAGGAGGCTTGGATCTCTTTTTCAACAGAAAAAGCATGATGAATGATCAATTGTGCATGCTTAATCTTCTTCCTGAAGGTTTTGTTAACAACAAATTTAATATTTAAACAAGGGAAATGTCTCACAATATGTTCTGATCATAGTTCCCTTGTTCTGATGACTATTTAGTGACTAAGGTGATTGACTTGAGTTAGTAATAATATTTGAGCTCTTTATTTTTCAGTATGGTAAATACTTATTGTAAGTCATTTCTGCCACATAGTTTACATTTGGTATTTTAAAAGTGGAGTCACATTGTGATAGTTTCGGTAATGTGATATTTAAAATTTAACAGATTACTTGCTTGAATTACTTACAAGTGATACTTACTGTATACTTTGCAAGTTAAACATATACTGTAAATGTCTAGAATGTATAGAGTGTAAATAGTAAAAATGTGAAAAATTATCAGTCTATAATTTTAATGGTAAGTTTATTTGAACAGTGAGAGACAGAATAACAACAAAAAAAAAATCCAGAAAAACGCATGTCAAAAATTTATTTGCATTTTAATGAGGGACATAAGTATTTGACCCCCTCTCAATTAGAAAGATTTCTGGCTCCCAGGTGTCTTTTATGCAGGTAACGAGCTGAGAATAGGAGCACACTCTTAAAGGGAGTGCTCCTAATCTCAGTTTGTTACCTGTATAAAAAACACCTGTCCACAGAAGCAATCAATCAATCAGATTCCAAACTCTCCACCATGGCCAAGACCAAAGAGCTCTCCAAGGATGTCAGGGACAAGATTGTAGACCTGCACAAGTCTGGAATGGCTACAAGACCATTGCCAAGCAGCTTGGTGAGAAGGTGACAACAGTTGGTGCGATTATTTGCAAATGGAAGAAACACAAAAGAACTCTCAATCTCCCTCGTCCTTGGGCTCCATGCAAGATCTCACCTCGTGGAGTTGCAATGATCATGAGAACAGTGAGGAATCAGCCCAGAACTACACGTGAAGATCTTGTCAATGATCTCAAGGCTGCTGGGACCATAGTCACCAAGAAAACAATTGGTAACACACTACACCACAAAGGACTGAATCCTGCAGCGCCCCTGCTCAAGAAAGCACATATACATGCCCGTCTGAAGTTTGCCAATGAACACCTGAATTATTCAGAGGACAACTGGGTGAAAGTGTTGTGGTCAGAAGAGACCAAAATGGAGCTCTTTGGCATCAACTCAACTCGCCGTGTTTGGAGGAGGAGTAATGCTGCCTATGACCCCAAGAACACCATCCCTACCATCACACATGGAGGTGGAAAAATTATGCTTTGGGGGTGTTTTTCTGCTAAGGGGACAGGACAACTTCACCGCATCAAAGGGATGATGGACAGGGACATGTACCATCAAATCTTGGGTGAGAACCTTCTTCCCTCAGCCAGGGCATTGAAAATAAAAAGTAATTACTAAATCATTACCAAGTACTAGGTAATGTTTTGCAGAGGGGTCAAATACTTATTTCCTTCATTAAAATCAAATCAATTTATAACAGTTTTGACATGCGTTTTTCTGGATTTATTTTTTTTGTTGTTGTTATTCTGTCTCTCACTGTTCTAATAAACCTACCATTAAAATTATAGACTGATCATTTCTTTGTCAGTGGGCAAACGTACAAAATCAGCAGGGGATCAAATACTTTTTTCCCCCACTGTATTGCTTAGTTGTTGTTGTTTTACTAGGTATTACTAGTTATTCTAGATTTATTAAGTGACTTCTGTCAACTATTTATACTGAATAAAGCATTGTCCTAAAAGAACCTTAGGTTAGGATTTAAGTGCCAAGGTATAGATTAATGTCATCCATCTATCCATCTATACATTTTTCATACTGCTTATTCTACACAGAGTCGCAGGGAGCCTGGAGTCTGTACCAGGGAACTCGGGGCACAAAGCAAGGGACACCTTAGATGGGGTTCCAACCCATCGCAGGACACACTATCGCACACCCGTTCACACATTACAGACATTTTGGAAATGCTAGTCAGCCTGCACCGCGTGTATTTGGGTTGGAGGAGGAAACCAGAGGAAACCCCCTGAAACACAGAGAGAAAATGCAAACTCCACGCACACAGGGCAGAGGCGGGATTCAATCCCCCAACCCTCGAGGTGCAGGACAAACGTGCAAACTACTAAGCAAGCGGGCCTCTAGGTTACTGTCATTCCTCACAAATATAGATTTCTAACCTCAAACTGAACTATAACAAATATAAGCCTTGGGCTAAATAAACGAGTTCCAATTATGAAACATCAATTTAGAAAAGTATTACCAGTTTTTTTCCCCACTAACACTTTTATTTTATAGATGAAAATTATACTTTCTTTTAATTCAAATCCATTCATTTGATTTATTTTACTCCTTTTTTCTTCTCAGTTGGTTGTTTTTGGAAATAACCTATTTAATAAGAGCCTATTGTGTCTTTATTTGTAGAACAGGAAAATGTAGTGTTTTTAATGATACAAGATGAAACACTAAATCAAGTCAATGGACAAATAAGCTTTAAATATGTTTTTAATGTGCAGCACTGAAAACAGCTCTCCTTGTTTCCAATGAAAGGCTTGGGGCATTTACTCTGAGATAATCTGCGGAGGATTATGTATTTTATGACAGGGTTGTACATTCATGAGTGGTGTTTTTTGTGTGTGTGTGTGTGTACATGCAGAAGAACTGATCGACATCAGAAAACATCTTGCTGGCTAACTTCAGGCAAAGAAGGGAGAAGGTTAGACACATGCATGCACAGCAATTACAGTCAGACAATGCAGAGAATATAGCCTAGAAATACGTCTAAAGCGACTGCTTTTCACTGCAGGTCTTTTCAGCTGAAGTAGGAACTTTGTCATATGTGTAATTTAGCCAGTGTTTGTGTGAGTAAAGGAGGTTTTTGTATGCACAGCTCCAGAAGGCAGAATGAAAAAAAGGAACAGAGCTGTGCACAGGAACACTATTTTCCATTATGAAATATAAATATTTAGCTCATGCTTATGTAGTGGTTAAATTCAACATCCATCACTGAACAACAAATAACTGTTAACCGAACAAGTCCCCATGATTAAATACAATATTAGTGAAACTGAAATAATCTTTGGTTGTAATTCATCATACAAATAGTGGCATATATTAACTGTCTCAGGTTATTTAATATGATATCATTTATAATACTGAAACACATTTGTTACATTTCTGGTGTATTCTAAACAGCTTTGAAGCAAATCCAGAGCTGTTAATCACTGTCTTAAGTCACTGATCACACTGGTTGCATTTGTGTGAAAGCTGAACTTGTTGTTCAGCAGGTTGCTGTCTGTTTTTACCTCTTGTTTTAAACAGGAGGTGTGGCATCAGCTAATAACACATGACTGCGCCTCAGGTGTGTGTGTGAATGGTTCAGTGATTTACAATTCTACCTGGAGCAAGTAAGGGTTGATTAGCAGCAGAGCAAAAGCTGTTGAGCAATCTTTATGAATCACTTCCTTCTTCACAGCTTCAACTATACTTTTTTCACTGCATTGCCGTTTCAAACCTACAGTCAAACACACCTGTTTACACTTGTTCTTGTGTTTGACATATTACATAAAGTGACACTAGGTGAACGTTGATCATCTGCCAGATTTTTTTTTCTGAATGGTTAACAGAGTAAAGCAGTGTAAATTATTTCAATAGATAAATCTGCATAATATGCATAAAGAAATGCATATATACAGTGCCTTGCGAAAGTATTCGGCCCCCTTGAACTGTTCGAACTTTTGCCACGTTTCAGGCCT
>JAFFST010048439.1:69256-80762 GCA_022414735.1 Noturus placidus | reverse complement strand
TTCATTAATCTATTATTATTATTATTATTATTATTATTGTTGTTGTTGTTGTTATAATAATAATAATAATAATAATAATAATAATAATAATACTTAATAATAAATAAATAAATAAACACAAAAACAAAAGTTCCAGAGATTAAGTTTAGAGGTTTAGAGATGGAGTAAGTGTTGATTTGTGTAAGCACTTGATTTATCTGCCTAAAAATCACTACTCTCTTTATATCTCTGCTCCATGTGCACAATAGCACACATCATGCCAGAACACTATCAGACCTGCACAGACACAGTCAAAATAGAGTCATTGAGCCATTTTTTTAATTATATAAACACACACCCACAACCCATAAACCATTCATGCTGCACCCTACACATGTGCATCCAGTCAGATGAAACCCTCACCACAGAACAGTGCTTGGCTTAATTCCAAATGGCATGTAGTGCACTGCAAACGGTGTTAAAGACATTGTGTCACACCCCATGTAGTGCACTTATCTAGGTAGTAGGGAACCATTACGCTCTTGTCTCACTGCTTATTGAACAGCTGGTGGCTCTCTGATGTCTTCAACCCGCTGATTTTGTTGTCGTTTTATGGCCAAATCATATCTCTGTCTGTGAAATCTTCTGCTGGTTTATGCTGGACCCCATGAGCAAACACAGCATGCAGAGACCATGAAGTCCAGATAAGAGTCAGCACATTCAGCACGTAGCCTTTACGCAAGCAGCTCATGGGAGTTTTCCCAAAATGCATGAAATAGTAAATGTATATGAACAATATGATGAAAATGTATAGGAAACTTGATTTTATTTGCCTTAAATAAACAATATAGAGTATAAACTATCACTATTTATGTCTTAAGTCAATACAGAAGTCTATAAGACACAGGGTGAAAAAGTACCGGACTGTCATACAACGTGAAAGAATGTTAACATGTAAAGCAACATAAAATCTTAAGGTTTTTCACAAATTCATAACTATTCACATGACTATTTTGTAAATTTGAAAAAACATTAATTAATTAGTTAATTTTACAAAGTTTTGGTTTAAGGGTGGGCTGAGTGTTCATCTTAAACAAACAAATCGAATGAAATCCAACCATTTCACCCTTGCTTGTTTAGAATCGTACAGTGACCCGGTTCTTTCTTATATATTTATTTATTTGTTTGTTTGTTTGTTTGTGTGTTTATTTATGTATCTATCTATCTATTTATTTACAGTCATTTTAGTGCATGAAATGCGAGTCAGACTGATTAACTGGTACAAAGTAAAAAAAAATGAAAAAAAATGTGGAAATTTTTATGGAAATGTATTTGAGTAAAAGTAATAATTTTAATTTTCATGTTATGTAAAAATAACACACACACACACACACACATCTCTAAAATGACACTCAATTATAGGAATAAAGCACAAATCGTTCACTACTTCACTACTTTCACTTCTGACAGTAAGTCTATATTTACAGTAATATGAAATCACACTGCATGATATTATACAGTAAACATTATAATTATATAGTATACAAATATGTGTGTTTTAGTAAACAGAAGCTAAAAACTCCAAGGCATCTGGGTTGTAACACTTATTTATCTAGAACTCAAATCATGGGCCAAAGTCACACAGCAATCTGAACCTTTCTGTGGAAATGTACAGTTAAAACCCAGATGATGTAGATGCCGAAGTGTCAGGAGAGGGTCCTGCGGTTCAAAATTTTCAAAATGGAAAAAGAATACATGGAATATTTTGGTTTTTAAAATTGTAAGCTGTTTCTACTGAGGCTGTTGTGGATCCTCAATAATGTGACAAAAATGAATCATTTCTCATTTCTAATTAGTTTCAAATCTTAGCTTTTGAACTGAGACATTACAGTCATGGACAAATCCATGTAGTACATATTCAAGTACATAATCTACAGTGTACAACTGCATTGTACAATAATAATAATAATAATAATAATAGTAATAATAATAATAATAATAATAATAATAATAATAATAATAATAATATAGTTCTTAATGTTGGATTGTTTCTGCTGCTGTGAGAATGCCAGTATGAACATGACACTTGTCAGTGAAAAAAGGCAGCCCTAAATATAGGGTCTCAGAGATGTAGAGACCTTGTCATGTCGCTGCTAAATACGTACTCCAAGCATTGCTATGCAGACAGCATTTACATTTATATAATGCAGTTGTATTTAAACGGTCTCCGGTCATTTGCATGCGCGCTTTGAATGCTGCCTGAAAAATGATCACTTTGCTTGACTTTCAAATGATGTGGTGGTCAGAGGTGTTGGGTAACAAATGATAATGAGACAGTAGACAGTTAAACATGCTGCAAACAGATTCCATACAGTCTGCAGCTGGGAGGGAGAAGCTGACCCATTTAATATGCGCATACATAGGTGTGGCAATGGTTCACATCTTAAGTCAAATAACACTATGTTGACTTGTATTAACACAACATTTGGCACAGAGTGGTGTAAGGTCACCTGAGTTTTGTCAGTTAAGTCGTTTGTGGTCTGTGGAACATGCGCTTATCTTGGTACGTTGTGTGTGTGTGTGTGTGTGTGTGTGTGTGTGTGTATGTGTGTGTATGTGTGTGTACCCTGTGGTCAGGGCCTGTGCTGCATGGCGGTGATTAATCTTGCTGGTCGGGTTTGTTGTGTCATGGTGGCATGGTGAATATAGGCAGGGGAGTGATATGCTGCAGCCTGGAATGGAGTGTGAAGTGTGTTCGTTTTATTAATGTTCACAGTATGCATATGTCGACATCAACAAATCCTTTAAATTGATCGTAATAGACTAATAAGTATGTTTGACAAAAAAATAAAATGTGTGCATGTTTCCATACATGGAAATATAAAGCCCAGGTTTTTGAAGAATGCAAAGCATTGTTAAAGTAAACAGACCTCTTGCATAAACAAATGGTGCAACGTTAACATAGTGTCAGTTAACCCGCTGCTGCAGCCTTTCAGAGAGCTGTGTGACAACAGTTCCCAACTCGAGCGTGCACACACTTCCATTCACATACATGCCGACACAAGTACACTGCTTTGACGCACAACTTCACACATGTATCAGGTCTTGCTAAAGGAACGAGGAACAAGCAATAGGAGAAAAGAAGATGAAAGCAGCCACCTGGGCCCTGCTGGGGCTTTTCCATCAATCACAATCAACAGCAAGTCCTGCCCAATTACAGGCGGAAGACCCGGGGCCATGTGCAGATTGTTAGCTTGGTAGAGAAAGAGCAAGATAGAGGGGTGATGATGGGGGAAGGAGAGAGAGTTGTGGGAGCTGGGTCGAGTGGGCGAGGTAGTGGTGTGTGTGTGTGTGTGTGTGTGTGTTGGGTAGGGGGTGGCTTGGTAGGTTAGGAGAGCATACAGACAGCCACATTTCCTCATTAATGGGCAGGCTTACGAGGGGCATGCTGTGAAGTAGCTGACCCGCGATGAAGCTCTACACCTCACCCATCCGACCACAACCCCTTCAGATATGCTGCAAGTAAATGGCACCCTTACTGCAGTATGTCTGAAATATGTATAGCAGTGTGCCTTGTATTTCCATGACATATTTCGATAGGTGCATATAATCCACACACATACACAAATCCAGACACCACCACCAACTTCATACTTAGAGATGCATTAAAGATGTGAAGCACATGCGTTCAATCCATGCTCCTTTAACACTCATAACACACGATCATAAAATAACCATGGGATCTATTTACCTCATATACCTAACACCAGACCAATCACTTTCATGCCTCTTTGCATGTACCGGATGCAATCTCATAAATACCTCACAATCAGTTCCCTGACTGTTTACTAGATTCCTAACTGTCATCTGTAAGAACTTGTTCAGTGTTATAAAAAAAAGAAAGAAAGAAAGTAATTCAGCTGAAAATCAACTGCATTCCTAAGTAACAAAATACAGAAAGGACCAATATGGCATTAAGAGGATCCCATAGGAAACTGGGCTGCTGTTTCTACAAGGAAGTTGTAGAGTTCAACAAAAAGGACTGCTCTGAATCAAGACCCCTTTCTCTCTCTCTCTCTCTCTCTCTCTCTATATATATATATATGCCTGACCTCTCCATCTCTCTCATACTATATGGGACAGCAGTAAGGGAGACACCAGTCTGAATTCAGACAACATGGACTAGTGAGTGCTCTGGAAACATCATCATAACTCGTCATGACATAAACAATTAGTATAGTAAAAATTATCTAGCAACTGGAAACCATACAAACGCAAAAGTATTAACAGTGAATGAATTAGATACCTAACAAGATAGGTACCTAACAAACACTAACAAGTTTACATTTATATTACATATATACATTTAATAATGTTTAAATTACATTTATATATGGAGTTAGACTCTCTGACAAGTACATTTTGAGCTGAAAGAAATCTCTATGCATTGTGGTAGTTAGTGAAGATGTAGTGTACATTGGTTGTACACTGGATTTATGATGCACTGTGGGTATTGCATAATGGCTGAACAAATAGTGCACTATATGGTGAATAGAGAATGAATGCAGACACCGCAAATAATTCTGATGGTCTATTTAACATTTAAATTTCATAAAAGCACTGCAGATAAGATTTTTATTTTGAAAGAATTGAAGTCATTTGTGTTGCTACTTGTGTAAGATGCTTCTAAACTTTAACCTAATACACTTTTCATATCCTATTACTTATAGCTCACACCATTTCCATATGGACAATGCAATGTGTATATGTATTTCACTTGATGTGGCTTCATGTGTATTTCACTTGATGTGGATTTATATGTATTTCATTTGATGTGATGCATCACAAATACAAAAGAGAAAGCTTTATAGTTTTATTTCTCTGCTCCTCCATATCGTCCAATCTCTTCCAGCAAATAATAAAAACCATCTGTTCCCAGCAGCTTTTGGAAATACAGTCTTACTTCATTTGGTTTAATAAGTGAAACCAACTGACTGAGTGTGTGTGCATGATACTGTCACAGTACACACACATACCCCCACATGTACATCCATAACTGTGTGTTTTATAATATGAGCAAATTACAGCCGACTAGTGTATCTATATTTAGCCATCACTGGTTCTCTTTCACTATGTGTCTTTCTCTGCTTTGTTTGTGTGGGTTGGGGCCGGAACTGCGTGGGGAAATTCAAACAGTCTTCCATGTTTCTCTAACCCCATTCTCAATCAGTCCAACATGAAAGGCCGGTGTTTAGAATATGGAAAGGCAGTCATGGTGGTTGAGGAGGAGAATGTGATGGTTGAGAAAATAGCTTTAGAATTAAGGCCTAGAGGTTATGAAATGATCCCTACAAATGTCCATCTCTGGTACAATATGCCCGCTTTCCCAAAAACTGAGCCTACCTCTACACACTGACAATAGGATTCAGGAAGATATTATTCAGAAAGTAGACATGTGGATGATGCAGCATGCAGTGTGTTGTGCATGTGTACCATACATTCAATTCAATTCAATTCAATTTTATTTGTATAGCACTTTTTTACATTAGTCATTGTCTCAAAGCAGCTTTACAGCACATAGTAAAGGTGAGAAATTATCCCAACTCAGCAAGCCACTGAGTGGCGACAATAGCAAGGAAAAACTCCCTAAGATGTTTAAGAGGAAGAAACCTTGAGAGGAACCAGACTCAGAAGGGAACCCATCCTCATCTGGGTAACGCTTTTATACATGTACATACATTTACATTTATTCATTTAGCTGACACTTTTATCCAAAGCGACTTACAAATGAGAAAGATACATGTACATACACTACATGGCCAAAGATTTGTGGACACCTGACCATCACAACAATATGTGGGTCTTCCCCAAACTGTTTCCACAGAGTTGTAAGCAAACAAATGTCTTGAATGTTTTTGTATGCTGTAGCATTAATATTTCTATTTATTGGAACTAAAGGGCCTAAAACCTGTTAATGACAATACCCCTGTGCACAAAACAAGGTCCATAAAGACTCGAGTGTTCCAAGCCCCGAGTACCTCAACCCCACTGAACATCTTTGGGATGAACTTGAATGCTAACTGTTCACCAGGCCTCCTAGAACTAGTGGAATGCCTTCCTAGAAAAGCAGAGGCTGTTGTTATAACAGCAAAGGAGGGGAACATCTCCATGTTAATGGCAGTGGTTTTGGAATGGGCACATATGGCTGTGATGGTCAGGTATCCATCTACTTTTGGCCATATAGTGTACTGTCTGGTATATTGTTCATACAGCATGCATACGCCTAAATAATGCTCTGAACAGGTCCATATAATTTTTACATAATGCCTGGGTTTATACTGCCAGAAATCTATCCAAACTTTTTCTAAAATCAACACCAAGACCATGTGGAAAAAAGTGTCTACACGGCTCTCGAGTGGTGCAAAAGAAAACGCCCTAAGAACAGGAGATCTCGAGTACGAATCTTGATGATACCACTGCCAAAGAGTCAAGAGAGCAAAATTGGCCATGTTTTTTGGGTGGGACAGATGGCATACTCTATCTCTCTCTCTCTCTCTACCCCATCACAGTGACACTTGGAAACTGCTGGATGTATGTGAGCAAATGCCTGCAGATAGGGCACATAGAGCTTTCCTCTGAGTGTGTCACACTGCCCTGTGATGTAGCATGAGCAGCAGTTTGAAAAGGTGCAGAGGCTGGATTCACATGCGTTAGCACCACTCTCCATGGTTGGTAGATGGATGTGATAGAGAATGAGAATTAGCCAATGAGACCAAATAGCAAGAGAAAATGGGGGAAATAAAAAAAGCAAAAGAAAACACTTCATTATTTCCCAATCACTAAAATTATGCAAGAACCACAATTCACCAAGATTCTTGACTTAACATTGACTTCACTAGTTTATGTAGAAGTTCCCCCTGGCTGGGGCATCATGCACACGCACATTCACACACTCATTCATTTATGGTATTCGATAGATGCCCTTATCCAGAGTGATTTACATTTATCTCATTTATACAACTGAGCAGTTGAGGGATAATGGCCTTGCTCAAGGATCCACCAATGGTAGCTTGGTGGTGCTGAGGTTTGAACTCACGACCTTCCAATCAGTAGTCCAACGTCTTTAACGGCAATTTAGCCTAGCCAATCTGCCTTCCTGCACGGTTTTAGACAGTGGGAGGAAACCACTAAACCAAGAGGAAACCCACATGAACACAGGGAGAACTACTGTTATCTGCTGCACCACCATGCCATCCAAAAAGCATCAGTGACGCATAAATACTCTAAAACTCTAAGGCAGATCTAGAATATCACTCCTTTTTATGTCCAAAAATAGGATAATAAATTTGCTAGGTTTATTGCCTACTGCTCATCTTTTTATCATTTGTAGTAGGCATACATGAAGAGAAGCCAATGCAAGTACAGCAAAAATACTACAGTGGGGGAAATAAGTATTGAACGCGTCAACATTTTTTTTCGGTAAATATATGTTCAGTGAGGTTATTCACATAAATGTTTCACCAGAGTTTGGTATTAACTCAAGAAATCTAAACATAAAGTCTATAAATGAAGTTATGTGTAATAAAGTGAAAAAGGGAAAAAGTATTGAACACACTAACTGAAATTAATTTAATACTTGGCGAAGAAAACAAGCTTCAAGACGCTTCCTGTATGATGAAATTAATCGGCCACAGTATGATTTTTGTCCCAATCTTCTCTAAAAATATTGTCTTTAAATCTTGTTCAATTAGATTCAAGTCAGGTGATTGACTGGGCCATTCTAACCTTGATTTTTTTTCTTCTCTGAAACCAGATTCCTTTGCGGTATGCTATGGATTGTTGTCCTGCTAGAAAGTACACCCATGTCTCATGGGTGTATGAATGTCTGATGTCTGGTGAAAATGTCATGTGAATAACCTCTTTGGAAATATATTTACTGAAAAAAATGTCAATACAAACCCCACTGTAAATGGTTAACTGTTGTTGGTTTCTGAATTACAGGAACCAAGGATTGAGTCTCTTGGACGTGGGATCAGTGCAGCTGTAATGTGGGGGAGCTAGAGGCATGACACATGTGAGTTTTGGCATCTTTACTGAGAGCAATCCAATGAGTGTCGTCATCCATAGTGCAAGTCAAAACACTACCAGGCAAGTACACAGCAGGATCATCCATAATCAGGAAATGGGGAAAACAGACACGGAGTCAAAAAAAAAAAAAAACAGACAAAGCGGATATACAAAGGACAAAGCCTTGGACTAGAAGGAATAAAATGCATGACAAGACTTTGCCAAGAAACTGATAAACATAGAAGATTTAAATACACAAACTAAAGAGGGAAAATGAGGCACAGATGAATATAATTGGAGCAAGAGCCAGTTACAAGACAATGGCAGAGATCGAACCAAACCAGGAACTAAATTTAAACATGACATAGTTGCTATGGAAGCCAATGCAACGCAGGGTGAAATCTGTATTTTGAAATTGTTCTGATTGTAGTTTACTCCAAATATTAGTCTTCACAACAGGATTGTCATTGCAATGTTTCCAACTAATGGTGCATAATACAAATATCCACCCATATAACACACATGGTAGCTGTAGATGAAATGTCAGTGTCTGTGTGTGTGTGTGTGTGTGTGTGTGTGAATGAACAATGGCAGATTGTGTGCATGGTGACGGAGTGTACAGTATGCTGGCATCTATAGTTGTTGTGGGAGAGTCTCACACTGCTGTCTACGCATTCTTTCCTATTTGGGGGCTCAAATTTAGGAAGCATGCCCTGTCAGCTTTACCCCTTAGTGCTGAACACACTTGCCATACATGATTTAGTTTCCTTCTCACACACACAATAACTGTGCACAGCTTGCAAACACATTCTTAAAAAGTGCTATTGAAAAGAATTCCTAAATACAAGCATTTGTATATTAAAGATCATCGAGCTCGCAGATTAAAATAAATCTTTCACAAGATTTCACAGTGAATGTTACATACTGTAATGAGCCTTAATACATAGAGTCCAAATAATATGAAAGCAAATCATATACTAGAAGATGATGACTCATTCACAATAATTTATATTACTAATGACAGTTAATTTGAATAACTGACGGCTTGATTGTAATTTCAGTTTGCTTTTCTTTCTGTGCAACTTATCCAGTTTTGCCAAAACACTAGTGGTGTGAAGCCTTTTCCCCCATCCATCTTTATTTAATAGAGTTTGAGTGACATTTAACTTACATGCTTGGGGGTAATTACCACTTATTGCCCTTCTGTTAATTCAGCACATTAATGCCTGTTGCTATAATGGTAATACTTAGTCAGATGTGAGACATGACTTTGCTGAAGGCTATAGTCAATGTTCTGTTTGGCTTCTCTCGCTTTTTATAATGACTCGCACAGGCAGCAGCTCTTTGCCCCAACAGCTTGAGCAAATGACTATTTTGATCATGCACAGGTAGCTGCTTGCTAAATAAAGTAAATGAAGCATTGCGCAATGCATCAGTGTTTAAGTGTGATCTTACCCAGGCCTTCTTCATACTCATTTGGAGAACACACACAGCACAGAAAAATTTTATGGGAGGAAAAAGGACATTTACTATTCAACTTGCCTTAAGAGTCTGTGGTAGATCTTGTGGATGTTTTTGAAACTCAAATTCTCAGTACTGTAATTCATCCATCTGGATTGGGTTGCTGTTGTGTAAACATGGTCCTTATACAATTAACAGATTCGGTGCATACGCTGTGTGGTTTTCTTTTTAATGCATGTTTGAAATAAATCTCTGTGCCTTGAGCGACAAAAATAGAACAAACTTCATCTGGCCTGTTATTGCATTGTGTGCGTTCTCTGCCCAAACTGAAGGCAAATTACACAATTGAATAGGAAATCACACGTTTGGGTAAATTGCATTTAAATTAAGGAGCCTGTCATTAAATGACAACATTTTCATAAGGGAAGAATGCCATGTGGTTTTTTATGTGTGTATGTGTGTGAGGAAGAAAAAATCCTGGGAATAAGTGCCCTTTAGACAAACTGTCATTTCAACTTAGTGTGCGTGATGACATTTAAAAAATTTAAATATATATCTAATGGTAGGGGGGTTCATGGTAGCTTAAGTGGTTAAGACATTTGCCTTGCGCCTACAGGGTTGGGGGTTCAATTCCTGCCTCTGCCCTGTGTGCACCCCATCCAGGCTGTCCCCCGCCCTGTCCCATGGGATAAGATCTAGGTTCCCCCATGACCTTGTATAGGATAAGCAGTAGAGAAAATGGATTGATGGATGGCTCTAATGGTAGGTGGTGGGATCTATTTAAATCTTTTTTCATTGCGGCTAAATTCTGGTACAATTCATTTAAAAAAAAAATTGTTTTAACTCAAATCTCCTGCACTCTAAACAGAGCTTCAGTTTGCCCAGTGTACAGAGAGCAGTACTCTGTGATAGTGTGCATTTGCATTGAGTCCCTGTCCAAAATAATCAGGTCCTTCATAAATTTTAACACAGTTAATCCTGTATGGTCCAGGTGCAAAATACCCATGACGCTTTCCGGTCTTTGATGCTGAGCAGCTCAGCCTGGTGTGCCAGAACTCTTATATGAAGCTAAAGTCTCTCACAACCCTTCCCCCATGTTATGTTCAGTCTATTATCGGCTTTGTCTACTTTGTTATTGTGAGCAGCAACGTCTAGCATTAAAATAGACGCATCTGGTGTTCATTTGGTGAACACAAGTTTCTCCTGCTTCTTTGTAAGGACCTTGATTTCAGACCTCTGCTGGTTTAAAAGGCTAATAGTGCAGGTGATTAGTTTCCAGGGTCCTTGGGAGCACTTAATTAACTTAATGAGCTTGATTCAAGTTTAAATAGGTGCACAGGCAAAGGGGAAAGACTGGTCTCTTAAAGCTGACCCATTACTTTTGAACTCTCACCCTTGGACAGGGCCTGAAACCTGTGGAATCCCCTATTAGAGGCCCTGGATTGAGATGCTTCACTGCAGCATGAAGATGAAAGGGATCAGTGGAAGGAGATATCAGCACCCATAAATGTCCTTTGACATTGTTCAGTTGTTATACAATTATGCCTGTGTTTATGTGTTTATTATTCACCTGCTTACAATAAAGCTATCATTCAACTCTCTCTCTCTCTCTCTCTCTCTCTCTCTCTCAGACACACACACATACACACACGTTGAATATGTTTCTTTAGGCAAATAAAGTCCTACTGCAGTGACTTGCTTCTAAAGGCCGTTGACGGTAAACAGTAAGATTGAAACTAACAGTCATCCGTCAGTCATACACACCCCTTTCATTTCTTTTAGTGACTCAGTGGGTACCACATTTACCTCGAAAACCACAATAACTCAATCTGTTATTCTTATGCTCTGGGCCACCCAGCTCAAAACTCCATGCCAAGCACTGTTAAGTTACAAACATATACAGTGTTGCTCATTGATAGAAAATAATGCCTACTGATATTACAGATCAACAGCAGTAACATGTGTGTATTTGTGTGTGTGTGTGTGGGGGGGGGGGGGG
>JAFFST010048439.1:53359-69217 GCA_022414735.1 Noturus placidus | reverse complement strand
GGGGGGGGTGAGTGAGGAAGCACGAAAGAGGAGGAAAAATGTGAAGCATACCTGTTTCAGTTACTGACCTAAAAAAATGAGAGCAGAGATAATTAAGCATCAGATATGTGTGAAATTCGCGAGGTCACTTCAGCACTAAGAGTTAAAAAGTGTGGCTGGGTCAAAAACGTTTCCACATGGCTCTGAGCAAAATAGCCACTATCAATTTTACAGCCTGTGAAATCCTCATATGTTGAGAACGGCCCTCTCTGGACACACGGAAAAAGCGTTTTGTGCACACACACACACACACACAAACACACACACACACACACACACACACACACACATAGCATGAGATACCGAGATAACAGGGTCAGGCTCACAGGGTCAGAGTTGAGGGGGTATGATCTCACAGGGAGCACATGGTGAGGATAAAGAGGGTCTGGTTTCTGTAAAGCATGAGTGAGGGTGCAGTAATTTAGTAGGTGCTGTAATTTATGAGCCCACGAGAAGACAACCCTGAACCGGAAACACCACAAGCCCTGAGAGAACAGAGATGCTGTTTTGTGTGTGTGTGTGTGTGTGTGTGTGTGTGTGTGTGTGTGTGTGTGTGTGTTTGTGTAGCCAGTGACATTGAAATTCTTTTCTTGACTTTCATCAAGTTCCTCATTTAAGTAAACAGGTTATTTGTCACAGTGTTCTGTTCTGTGACTCTTTATACAAATTTGAACCACCTTTATCTCATTGCATTTAAAACCTGTTCAACCAAAACCAAAAAAATCGACAAATACCATAAGTGTAACTCACACATAAACAAAGGGTGGTGAATCATGTGCTTCTTCTTCCTGCTGAGAACTCTCCAGTGAAGTCGCTAATACGTTCCAGCTCATTCATGTGTAACGTTGTTCAGTTCAGGTTATTAAGCTGAGGTGGGAGAATGAGTGTAACTCTTCACATTCTGTACATTGTCTACCTCATCATATAAAAGACAGTACAAAGGTTAAGCCCCTACTCCCCCAAAACACACACACACACACACACACACACACACACACACAAACAAACAATACCAGTGAGAAGATAAGATGACTTGCATCATGAACTTCCTGTCTTATCTGTTTTTCCACCGTAGTGTGTGAAATCTGTACCTTGAAATGTTTAAGCACTTCCACTTTGTCATCTTTCCTTCAGATTATCTGTCTCTTTTCTCCTATTTCAAAGTAGAAAGGACATGGAATTTCCCTCTGCTTCCTGCTGGAAACAACAAAAAGAGCAGGATTTGTTCTTCTAAACTCCCTATCTTGTGTATGAGAGCTCAAGATACTGTACTCTGTATTTCATTATTTCTAGTTTAGCTGCCACAGAGTGTTAAATGATAATTTAAGTGAAAAAGTGAATCAAACTCAGTGACTAATCACATATTACCTTGGCCCACCCGTGTGGGTGTGTACTCTAAAAAAAAAAAAGACAGATTTTGTTGACGCTAAGCTACACATTGGGAATTTGTTGGCAATATGCCAAGCTGTCAAAGCCATATGCTAGGTTTGCTACCTTTCTAGTAAAAATGTCACCGGTCAATAATTGAATTGGTCATAAATGAAATTTCACTTTTGCAATTTCACTGATCAATAGGTAGTCTAACTGGTTCTTAACACAAGGAGAGACTATTTATTTAGGTGCATAATTAAATTCCAGCTTAATAAACAGTTCAAATGTATCAGGTTACACATGTCTTGCTTGTTCACACACACAAACACACACATCCTTCCATACACCGTGCCACTTTTTGTAAGTGTAGTCCCTTAAAAGATTTCAATTCAATTCAATTTTATTTGTATAGCGCTTTTTACAATAGATATTGTCTCAAAGCAGCTTTACAGGAAAATAAACACAGTATACACATAGTAAAAGTGAGAATTTATCCCAACTGAGCAAGACACTGAGTGGCGACAATGGCAAGGAAAAACTCCCTAAGATGTTTAAGAGGAAGAAACCTTGAGAGGAACCAGACTCAGAAGGGAACCCATCTTCATCTGGGTCACAACAGATATTATTAAAGAGACAATTATTGATCTATATGTAATCTGTTTGTCTTAGAAAAGCCTTTATCCCAGCAGTCTGGATTTGGAGTAGATGAGAGCTCCATCCAGAAGCAGGACCTCCGAGACTGATCATGCAGGTCCGGAGAGCAGAAAGGACCAGGATCTCCAACATCTCCATAAACTCATGTGTAGCTCGGCAGAAGGAGAGAGGGAGAGAAAAAATTGTTAACACTGGGATTTATCATGATGGAAAGTCTAGTCAGGGTAGGCTAGAGTGAATAAATACGTTTTAAGTCTAGACTTAAACACTGAGACTGTGTCTGAGTCCCGAACACTAAATGGAAGACTGTTCCATAACTGTGGAGCTCTATGAGTGAAAGCTCTTCCCCCTGCTGTAGCCTTCACTATTCGCGGTAGAGTCAAATAACCTGCATCTGTGGATCTAAGTGCACGTGGAGGATCATAGAAGATCAAAAGTTCACTTAAATACTGTGGTGCGAGACCTTTTAGTGCTTTATAGGTTAATAATAGTATTTTAAAATCTATGCGAGATTTAACTGGGAGCCAATGCAGTGTGGATAAGATCGGGGTGATGTGGTCATATTTCTTGGTTCTAGTTAGAAACCTAGAAGCTGCGTTCTGGACTAACTGGAGTTTCTTTATGTTTCTACTGGAACATCCAGACAGTACGGCATTACAATAATCTAATCTAATAGGTAACGAAATCATGAATTAATATTTCTGCATCATGTAGTGATAGTATATTTCTTATCTTAGAGATATTTCTAAGATGAAAGAAGGCTATCCTAGTAATATTATCTACATGAGCATCAAATGATAGACTGGAGTCAATAATCACTCCAAGGTCTTTTACTGCTGCACATGATGAAAAAGGAAGTTCATCCAGAGAAACCATGTGATCAGAAAGCTTATTGCTAGCTACACGTGATCCTAGCAAAAGTATTTCCATTTTATCAGAGTTGAGTAAAAGAAAGTTAGTTAGCATCCAACGCCTAATGTCCTCAATCCTCAACTTTATTAAGCTGCTGTCTGTCTTCTGGCTTCGCTGAAACATACAGCTGTGTATCATCAGCATAACAGTGGAAACTAATTCCATGTTTACGAATAGTTTGACCTAGAGGTAGCATATATAAAGTAAAAAGTAGTGGGCCTAAGGCAGAACCTTGTGGAACACCAAATTTAACCTTGCTATGAGTGGAAAAATCTCCATTTACATCTACGAACTGATAACGCTCGGTCAGATAAGACCTGAGCCAGGAAAGGACTGTTCCCTTAATGCCAACAACATTCTCTAATCTATCAAGGAGAATAGTATGATCTATAGTATCAAAAGCTGCACTAAGGTCGTTGTAACACAAGTAACGAGACACAACCCTGATCAGAGGCCAGTAGAAGGTCATTCACTACTTTTACTAACGCTGTCTCTGTGCGATGATGAGGTTTAAATCCTGACTGATTAAGATTTTATTCTTAAAATTCTTAGCAACAGAACAGAAACTGATCTAAATGCTTTCTAAAATATCAATTTAGTGAGTCTGCAATAAAAAAAATTGTCCTCTTTCATAATAATAATAAAATGTATAAAAAGGATGAACAGATCACACCGTCAACATGTGTTCTTAGCACTTTTCAAAACAAAGTTACACCCATGATTTCAAACAACACAGCATTTTATTCTCAAGGATGTGCATATGTATGTGTTATTGGATTAAGCCTGACAGGACTTGCTTTGCTGAGATCATTGTTAATTATGTCTCTGATCACACAAGTTCAAATAGAATTTGTATGTGTGCGTTTGCATTTCACATTAAATATTCTATTATGAACAGTAGTGTGGCATACACAGAAAGCCTTCTTGAACTCTCAAAACTTCTGTACAGTATTGAAGACTTTCATCTGACAGGTAGTCGGGGGGGAGAAAAAACAGAACAGTAGCAGGAACAGTAAACAAAAACATGAAAGATAGAAGTGAAAGTTATTTACCAGAGTAAGAGCATTGTTCCTGACTCATCATTTGCACCAGTGAACTGAGTCTGGCCTTCCAGCAGTGCTCAGGGAGACCGTGAGGAAGAGAGGGAACATATGCTGCTGTCCATCTAATTGTTAATCCCTGCATTTTTTCCTCCCTTCTTTCCCACGTACTGAGTGTTAATTGATAAAAATTGGTAGGGGATCAAACCCCGTGACTAATCGCCCCCGGCTCGCCTATGAGAGAGTGCGTTCTGAAAAGGAACAGATTTCCTTAAGTCTGCTGTGCACACACACAAAAATTGCTCTCTTATTGTGCCATGACCCCAGACCCTCATCCAGTATGTAATATGCCAATTCAGCTATTTTCCCAGTGACTCAAGTAGAAGTACTCTTCATTTCAACTGTCCAGACGCAAAACAGTCATAAGGAAAACTGTTTTTTACATCCAAACCTTTCCAGTTTTGTTTTATTCAGACCAATCCAGTCCAGTCAGGGCTAGTGGAGCTGGCTACACACATCCAGCTGTGGTTAAGGTGCAGAAGAGGACCACAGGGATAACCTGGTAACTGGTGTTTTGAACATTAAATCCACCATAAAAGGCTACAAAAACAGAATTTAAAACATTTAAAATACTTGAATGAAATCACACACATGCTACATTAAAATGATCTCTTTCTTTTCATCAATGTTCTGTTCTCCTTGTATGAGTTGTCATCTTTTCTTTAGACACTTTCCCATTGCACAAACTTCTTGAACTTACTGTATGTCAACAAAACTTTGTCATACCTTTTTGCTTTTTTCTTTAGTTTTTTTCTACACTTGCCATGGGCCCAGTACCAAAAGCTCTTATTGCAATTCTAATTATTGGTACCTGCTCAATATTAACAGGAACTAATGGTTCTTGTTGGTTGGGATAACAGCTTGACACTGATGGTTATGTGTACTGTATCACACAGTGTGCAAAACCATATACAGAGCTGTCTAAACAACATTTTATTTCTCAACCTGCCCAAACATTTATTTTCTCAAAAACTGTTCTGGCAGCGCAAGGTTGTTTTTACATTATAATACAGGATGCTCAAAAAAAAAAAAAAAGTGTTTTTGTTTTTTGGCAATCCATTAATTATATACAATTTAAAAAATCTCCTTTTTTTTCATCACAATGTGAAGATGTCATCTTACTCTTGAAAGAATTTAAAAAACCCTTTTTAGTGAGCCTTTTCATCAATTAATTAAAGCTTGCATTTAATAAAAGCTTGATTCTCAAATGGACAAGCAGGCAGGGAATGTTCATGAAAACACTTTGTCACAACTAAATTGGCTGTTATTAGCTGGAATATTGATGTAGTCACTGGACTTACTGTGACTATGAGGGGACTATACTGCTTTTACTCACCTTTAAATTAATTTCCTACTAAATCTTCATATGGCTTAACTTACCCACATACGGTAATCAGGCAAGGAGAAAACCAGGGCACCACTATTATGATGAACTTTTTGAAGTCATTCCAGCACAGTGGAGAACTGGAGGAATTCCCCATGTCTATGACTGAGCAGGGGGCTCATCTACACTCAATAGGACCTTTGTTGCCTCTCTGCCTCTACAGCTCACCCCCATCAGCCACTGTTTGGCAGAGAGAGGGGCCATCCCGCTAAGGCCATCCCTACTATTCTGCAGTCTTGCTGGCTTTCATATGGTAAAGGCTGCTAATGACTTTACCAACCTCCTCCTCTCCACTGCCCTCATTTAGTAACCCCCCAGCAACCGCTGCTACCCTAGTAACCGTTTCTACCCTGCTGAAGCTGCCCTAGGGAGTGCTTTTGACTTCCAATCAGATGAAGTGCAAACGTGGGCACAGTGCAGATTCACACAACTAAACAGTGTGAATACAACTAAACTGGAATGGACACAATAAAGGAACTTTTTTTGTACACAACCGAAACAGCACAAACTCATATGCTATATTATATTACAAAAAAAAAAACTGGCACAGAGAATACATATAGTTTATAGTAAACTACACTACACAAACTATGTCTTTTCAGCACATTTATAAATAAAAAGGTTGTTGTTTCACTTTCATAATCTCAATCTGAAACTCTCTCTCTCTCTCACACACACACACACACACACACACACACACACACACCCACACACACACACACACACACACTCACAAATAAACTCTGCAAAGCATTAGCCATCTTTGCCAACAGTCACACACACTGACTCATTCTCTGAATTGGCTAAATTAAGATCGTCCTTTATTCCGAGACTTATTTGCATTTGAATCTGTTTTGTCGCCGCTTCCAAGGGTGCCAGTGAGCTGCTCAGCAGTGCTCGTCAGCGCATGAGACCCGGTTGGCCTGAGCCCCAACAACCGAAGACAGGCCTTTCCAACCATGAATATGGATGAGCTGCACTCAGGGCTGCTTTCTCACAGTCAGGGAAAGTAAACTGGAGAGAATAAGAGAGACTGAATGGTTTCATGTGGAAATGGAGATCTTTTCAGTAGGGGCCTTCTCAAGAAAAGGCTCGCCCACACTGCAAGCTGACAAGATTTAGGGATTAGGCCTACTCAAAACATTGTCTTGGCACCATTTAAGAGCTAATGTACATGCCCATACATCTGTTATGGGTCATGCTGCCGAGTAGTTTGTCATATGCTTACATAATTTGTATTATCTGACATAATACAATATGTGATAGACAGCCAGTGGTACTCAT
Source organism: Noturus placidus (assembly GCA_022414735.1). Lineage (NCBI taxonomy): Eukaryota > Metazoa > Chordata > Actinopteri > Siluriformes > Ictaluridae > Noturus > Noturus placidus. Next base: position 62,473 of record JAFFST010048439.1, on the reverse strand, counting down.
AGTGAAGGAGATGGTGGTACCTTGTAATTAATACTGCCATGTAATAACACTTATATGGAAAAAATATATAATTTTGTATTATTTATTTCACTACTTTTCATTTCCTACTGAAGACAGATTGTAGTTATACCTTGTATTCAATTCATCACATTGAAACGGACGTAATATTTTACTGGATTTATTATTATTATTTTGTATATTGGTCAGTCTGTTTCACATGGAATCATAAGAACTTTCTAAGCATACCTCGGCATATGTGCTAAGTCGAGCATAGAGCATGGAAAAGCTATTTTTATAAATGTCTGACAGAAGACTTTTACTTGAAAACACAAAGTATAATCTGCAAAGAAAGAATGCAACAAGAACAGGACCTTTAAATGATCTTGGTGTTAAGCCTGCTTAATTATACTAGGCCATGCATGGTAGAGACAGGTTTAAATAACGTCGAGATGAACCGTCATTGACTCTGGCCTGATTTATGTTTTGCGGTGGAATGAGAGAGACCAGGAATGAAAGAGAGGAGGAGAGAGGGGGGTCATTTCAGCTGTATGTTTGGAGATTTACAGTATAAAGATTAGAAAGGGTGCGGGCCTGCATCTGATTGAGCCTACACTCAGAAGTTACTCATTTAGTTCTCAAGGCCAATTATTTTTTCCATAGACTTTTATTCAGACTTACTCATACTTCCCCTGACTCATGTGCTTTTCAGAGCCCATCTTTCTGCAACAGTTAGTGTTAGACATACGCCCACACACACATACACACTCCCAGACATTCATTATTTTACACTTGTATGTAGGCCCTCCCACACACATTCCTTCATAGATTAGCTGATAAGAGTATGACATTATGGTAAATCTTTTATCTTACCAGCATTGTACATGATCTCATCAGCAAATAGTCTACTGGCTACTTACTTTTTACAAATGTAAAAAGGTTGTCCGTCCATATAGACACTGGCACAGTAGGGGTGTCACATCAGAGGGGAATGTCAGTCGTATGTTGAGTGCAGGGTTTGTTCACAGGAATGCCATGAAATAGAAGCTTATCTTTTCTGCAAAAATAAAAGAGGGGCTGATTTAGTTAGTTAGTTAAACTTTATTGTCCCGTGAGGGAAATTTGTCTTGGGCAACAATGCTGCATATGGCTACAGTGAACACCAATAACATATATAGACATTACCATACATAATACAATCACCATGCATTAACATTACATTGCACATATCTCATTGTCCTCCCCTATACATCAATAGTACCAGGGCCCCTGATGATGATGTTCCCTAGATATTGTGCCCAACATGTCCTAAATCAAGTGTTAAGCTATGACTCCTGACAAGACACAGCATTACTGCACAGGAAACTACTTTTTCCCAAATTGTTTTTGTCCCTCTGTTCCTGGTTGTCATGCCATTACAGTTTTGTATCCCTCGTTGCCTGGAGGCTCTGACCCAGGATGCTCCGGCAGCATGGCAGGAGCCCAGCACCCATACTGAACACCACAACCCTTTTGTCCCTTTGTTGGTTGGTCTGGTGGGTAGCTCTGGAAACATGGGGTCATGTAGTGGGCGCTGAATAAAGTGGTATGGTTTAATCAAGACCCATCACCCCTTTCCTCCCCAAAGCAGCTCCCCCTTACCCCAACACCCTAATGACTGACTGTGGCAGGCTGACCTGGTTCTGGCTCGGGACTGGTGGGCCACAACGAGACTCGCTAACCACGTTCCCATGGACCAGCAAACACAGCCCCATCATTATGCTTTAATATCCTATAATATAGCCCCTCTGTGCCCCCTCAAAGAGGCTGAGGCAGGGGGATTCTGTCCTTGCCACAAATAACAGAGGACACCTAATATTCCTTTCGCTAAATGTGTGCCCAGACCAACGCATAGCTGCCTAACTGCTCACATCCATTCCAGCCCAGCCCGCTAAATATGGGCTAGCGAGAAATGTCATCAACAAGCAGTTTGGGTTAGCCATGCTGGATTTCACAGTAACAAGGGCGAAATGATTACAGTTTAGGTTTACGGCTCTTTCTGTGGGCCTATAAAACTGTTTCTGGGCACTTTGGAGACCAGGATGGGTGTTATGTCATACTTCTAAGGCTTTGTTAATGTAAAGGCCTGCTCTATTGCTGCTAAGATACATTTGTTTTCTAGAAATAATTGTGTGTGAGCAAAATGCAGTAGACAACATCTGTATCTCAAAGTGTAAATGAAGCTCTAACTAAAGCTGAACAGGTGGCAGGTCTGCATTGCTTTTATGGCTCTCTGAACATGTGATTGGTAGATGGATGTGAGCATGTCGGTCAGGACTGATTACCATGTCATGAATAAGGCCTAAGATTCCTAGTCCCCCTTTGAGTCTGGAGATCTCAGCAGAATATTTCATGCATGTGTGTGTTCCCATGCATGAACATATGTATGGGTTCAGGATTATCTCAGTTATTGGTTTTCTCATAGATGCATTGTGTAAGCGTATGTGCATGTGAGGAAGGGGCTGTGTGTAGGTGGGTTTGTGTGGCAGCAGAAGCAAAGATATCTTGAATATATCAGGTGTCATGGAGTGAAGAGCTCTATTCACAGAGACTGACGCAGATAAGAGTCCATCTCATGAATTCGGCCTCTGTTCAGGCAGAGAGTGATGGAGAAGCAGAAAGAGTGAGTCGGCTCTCTCTTATCCTGTCTTCAGGCGAGTGTGAGAAAGCAGTGGGCGATCAGAACTGGGCGGGGGGTTCGCCTTTAGCATCAGACTCAAGGCCGACACATTTTAATTAGCCAGATTAGCTGTGAAGAGAAAATAAACTAGTGGGAGTGAGTGAGTGTGAGAGAGAGAGAGAGAGAGAGAGAGAGAGAGAGAGAGAGAGATGGAGAGGGAGAGAGAGAGAAACAAAAGGAAAGAATGAAAGACATCAGAGAACTTGTTGAGCTTTAGAACAGCAGTTGATTTGTGTTTCTCCGAGTGTTTCATTTGTTTTAGTGAATCTTTTTTCACTCATACAGCATATGCAAAAATAGTAATTTTTCAACACCAAACAGTCTGTATGAGAGACTGTGAACATCTGTGATCTAAATGTAACTGCACATGCCTATATACACACTAAACCACAGTAAGCATGTTACTCTAAATGACAAACAAGCCATTTGAGCAAGATCCGAAAGCATTACACCATGTCAGAGCAAATGAAGAGTTTGGGGTTTAAATTATTCCTTTACTCTGTGAATTATGGAGAACAAGTATAGAATCTTTGTTAAATAGACCCATATCCTCAGATGAACTTTGGCTCTCCAGAGACTCCTGTGGATTTGGATAAGCATTAACCTCTAAGAGCAAGACCTCTGCTTATCCCCACTAGCCTCTGACCCTTTGATCCACCAGCATAGGAGAAGTGTGGATGTACAGAGTTTGTCAGGTGTGTGTATCACATGATTAAACGTACTCACTCCATATTAAAACAATACTGTTAAAGAGTAGTGTTAAACAGTTCTACTGAAGCGGAAAGTAACTATAGTTCATTGGTAGCAGAAACAAATTTCTGAATAGATTTATGAACTTCTAAGTCCAACTACCTTTGTATGTTGATGTAAGTATCTAATTTGTTTCATTAAATTACTACTAATTTCCTCTGGAAACCACTGGCGATTAAGAACAAAAGATAACCAGAAAAGACCTAGCTTCAGTAATTGGATAATATGCTATTTAACCAGATTTAAGGATCACATCATGCATGACATTGTGTCATTAGATACCAGATAAACTGCATTAGCAACCTTCATAGCTGAGGTTAAGAGAACACCCCCCCCCCTCCCCACTCACCACACACCACAGGCAATTACTTGAAATCAGTCAGAGAAAACAATCATTGGCTTTAAGGTTCTTTGTGTAGGTGATTGTTAAAAAGGCAGGAGACATGGAGAGGAACACCTGTCAAATACATAAATCTTTACTAAATTTGGGCAGACTCATATTTTCCCTTCACATTTGCTTTGACATCATACCAGGCTTGGAAAAATTGCTCATAATGTACTGTACAAAGGCTGACCTTACATATACATACTGCCCTTTTCTCTCCAAGCTTTCATTTGCTCACTCAGCTTTTGCATAACCCAGTTCAGTACAAATTGTCCTCCTCTGGGGCCTTGTCTGCCCCACTGACTTCCGGTGGGTAGACAGTTTACTGGTCCTTCCTTTATCACCCTTTTGCTCCCTAATGGCCTTCTTTTAACCTTTACTTGTATTCTTGTTAGACTCTCATTAGCTCTAGCTCTAATACAGGGAGTCTCATGGGAGCAAGAGTGTCCGTATTTTGTAGACCTTTTAGAGAATGATAGACTTGGTCTGTCTCTAGTGCTTGCAGATGTACAGTGGGTAACATCAGTATAACCTCGCCCTATTCCCTTACACGAAGCAGTCCTACTGTGCTGTTGACAAGAGAAACATTTTCGCTCATTGCCCAAAGCTGAATTTCACTATGACTTCAACATTATTTCACCATTGCTCAGACGTTGCAACATTTCAGTTGATGAAATGATTTGTAACTTATTTGAACACTCTCACAGAGAGTTCAAAACAAGGATCTCATTTGTCTTTTTGTAAGGTTTTATACTAAGTAGCCTGTCCAACTTATTCTGATGCCCTTTTTAGGTTATATGGTGGGGTAAACAAATCTTGGCATTGTTCTGTGAGAGCTGAGCACATAACAGTTTGTCACAGTTCCACAGTTTTTCATTCTTCACAATGGTCATAGGCAGGCAATGAAAGAGCTCTGAGAAATCTATGGGCTACGGAGAAGAGGGATCAGCAACACCCTCAGCCTGCTTTAGGAATTGGTTCTCATTCCAGTGACCAGAAATCTTCTCTCACTCTTGTTGCCTCTAACCTCTAACCTCTGACCTTGAGCCTATCTTTCCCTTTGACCCTCACATGTCAACCAGTACGGTCACATTGTTCTCTTGCTCGCTTTCTCCATACTCATTCATTGCGAGAAGAAGAAACTGCCTGCTCTGTTCTGTCTAAATGACTGAAGCAGCAGTCCTGAGTAACATCAGGGCTGGATACTACATCCACATGCAAAGAAAGGGATATTGTCTGCAGTGAATACTTAAGATTCCAAAAACAAATGCACTCACATCATGTTCATGTTAAAACCCGATTTAAACTCGACAAATTAAAGACTCTTTATATTCTACATACTCTTTGGTGGTCAAATGCTGCTATTATCCTCCAGTCTTTTGTGTATTGAGGATTGTATGAATATTTGTTTGATGACAAGCAGTTACCCAGATGGTAGAGATGTGCCTTCCCAGTCCAGCAACAGAATGAAACATAGCTTTTTAGGCATCTTTAGGCCACAGTGCAGACAGAACCATAATACAAATTGTAACAGTAGTAAATTAATCTTCGACCAGTACTGAACTTTGGATCACACAAAGTGCCTCACAATAGGATTTATTTAAGTGTTAGCTTATACGTTTTCACTTTTCTAATGATATAAGTCTAGTAAGGCCTAAAGCAGTAGAAGCCTAGCAAGCAGCTGCTTTCTGCATTCTATCAGTGGATCATTGAATTCAGAGTGCATATTATTGCATGGGAGGGCACACTAAGGAATGGGGACAGGGCACAGCTAGCATAAGCATGGTATTAATATAAGTCTAATCACTTCACCAATGAGCAGCAAATTCCACTATATTTAAACATGCTTGAGTATTTTGGGAAGCAAATCACAGGCTATTATTTACCCCTACACCCCTGTATGTATATTACCAGAGTCATGGGGAGGACAGGATTTCAGAAGGAGTATCATGTTGTGCATGTCTAGACAGCAGTAACTGTTGCCAACAGCACTGACAATTTGCCAATACCATTGATTTACCAAAACCTAGCATGTTGTACAGTATACGGAAAATCTTCAAATTTAGATATTTATGTTACAGTTTTGTATTTTGATCGTTCTTCAGAAAGTCTTGGACTGTCTTGAGTAAGCAACATGAAAGGTAATGCTAAAAGTCTTCTTTTGCAAAGAAGTTCTGTTGATGCTATTCAACTTTAAAACTGCCTCTAACACCTTAATACAGACTTACAGTTGTGGACTGTGATGACAGAATACTGTATGCCTGATAGCCGTTTATAAATAAATCACTTGAAATACATTGCAAGCATGCTAGCCATCAAAAATAGTCCGTGGCCAACTGAAAGAGGTATTTCTGACCCATATCCTCTTCTCTTCTAAGCACCTATAATACCCAATGTATAGTTTTTCATATACTTTGTTAATATTAAATAATTGATCAATTTATGAGGCATGTAAGTAGGTTGTAGATGGCTTGGAAGAGTTGATCTGTTTACACACACACACACACAAATACACTCTCACAGAGAGTCCCTACTAATTTTCCATGTCACCCCACTATTGTAGTACAAATACTGACCCTCTCACACATTAAGCCACAGGTCAGCATAAAGGTCAGGGGTTAGAGTTCAGAGTAGAACCAAAGACTGGACAATGAGCCAGAAGCCACATGGTTTAAATCAGAGTCTCCTTTTGCCAATCGTCCATGACAGAGACCATTACTAAGGCCAAATAAACAGGCTAAGAACAGCAAAGGTTTGTGGGTAGCTCAGGAGACATACACAACCCTTTTGGAGCCACAATTCACTCTAGGTAGCGAGTGGGGGTAATTAATGTAGGACTGGGTGACAGGTCCGGGGGGCAGGGACCAGTGGAAGGAATCAGGGGAAAGGTTTTACTGGTGAAGGCCGAGCTTTGTTTCTGCACTCGTATTTCATGGTTCAGACTGCTTGTTTGTTGGTTCAGACTGCAGTGATGGTGTTGATCTGCAACAGGGGTTTTCTGTGGAAAATCTATTTTTTAAATCCTATTTGACAGGGTAGTGGAGTGGTGTTTTGGAGAAAGATGCAGAATAAGCCTCACATCCGGTAAGCATGAACAAAATCTTTCGTCAATGGAAAGTCGAGATGTTTTGATCAAGACTCCATACTTGGTTTGTATGCCTGTTGGCCCTGGTGAGTGTTTATATGCATGCAGAAGGGTAGGGGCATAAATACTGGCATAAATACGACACAGAGAAGTTTCATGACATTTTCTGGTCAGACTAACAGCCCAATGACATTATAACTGAGCCACCCTATTATTATAGTGACAGTCAGGTCATGTTAAACCCCAATCACCAATAATAATAACAGTTTTAATAACCCTAGTCCGAAGTCATATTTAACCCATGTTTTGATGATTATGCTCCATGAGAGTTGTGACCATGGAAAAAGGAGACAGTGCCATGAGTTTACATCTGTATTTGAACAGAAACGTTTTTCTGAGGTATTTGTGCCTTCATTCTGATTCAGTCAGGTTTTGGCTTTCTTAAAGGATAAACTAGAAATGCACTAGAGGAATCAAAGTGAAGCTGGAATGTGCCCTTGGCTATTTACTACTGTTTAACATTAATTACTAACCACTAAAAGTAGTTCTATCCACTCACATTGAGTAATGTTTGTCATTTTTGTTTGGTGTTTTTTGCATAATGTAAGATTTACTGTATATTTGTACAACTATTATATAACTCTAACTATTGTATAACTACTAATTAAAGTATAACTACTTAAACAAAATCTTATTCATAAAGGTTGTGTATATTATGAACTATTGCATTTTTACACAATCCACAGTAAATTCTAATATAACATAACAAGCAATCATGTAATAGCATAATATCCTTCATTTCCCAACAGCAACCATATGCTTCACAACGACATTAAATACAGAGCCTGGAACAGTGTAGTGGATACAGTGTGTGTGTGAGGTGTAATCCATTACTCTCCTGAGGAAACAGGATAATTGCTTGTCTTTATACATTCCATGCCTATGGGAGGTGAAGCTGCCAGTTTTCACTACCACACAGGCCCAGCCACAGTCAGGAGGCTTGGACTTGGGAATCCACTGGGGTTTGGTTAGCCACATCAGAGCAGATGATTTTAAACAGGTTGGGCCTCATTAAGGCTCAGAAAGATATAGAGACCTGCAGAGAGGACTGGCAGCAGACCCCAGAACACCGGACTCAGCCACTCTTTCATAGCCTGCCAGGCCATCTGGGCAACATTACCTTCTGCTGTCTGCAGTAACAATGAATCAACTCAGCAAGTCCTGCTAGATCTACAAACATGGGATATGACAATGGGTGATGCTGAATGATAAAGTAGTAAATGTTGACAAACCAAGACCAGAGTAGGTGAATCCACATTTACACATTAGGGACCGTATTCAGATTTGAGTTGAGTGTCCTTGGTGAGGAGTTAATGCCGAAATTGCACAGACCAAAAAAGAAGCAAAAAAGAGGCGTGTCACACTTACGTAATTTTGACCCTGGACTTAATAAGATTTTTCTTACATGATATCAGCTTGAGCAAGAATCAGTATTAAGTCCAGCGCCACTGTATGAGAATTTGATGTAACCACAATATGCCATGCTGAAATGTGTGTTTGGGGCTGTATATACACTAAAAAACCTATAGAATGCAATCCGAGGACTTTATTACATTATTACGATAAATGTGATCTGACTCCTGATCCTACAGTTTCTATCCACTGATTTGTTTTTATTAATTTTTTTCAGCTTGGTTAGAGATGCTCCTGAAAACCCCTGTCTTGGATGCTTCTTAAGGCATAATTTTAAAAGGTCATTTAAATAATCTGAAAAAAGAACATTAAATATATTGTATGTTATAATTAAGCATATAATTTCTTTTATCAGCATTATATGTTTACTTTGGTTTACTTTACCTTACCATCTCACTATAAAGTTTCAACATACCACCATCTCTTAATTATACCTTCAGCTTTCATCGATAAATCTTGAGAAAGTCAATGCAGCAGGACGTGTAAGAGCTACTTGGCTAAAATTAAACCTGTAGTTCAAACTATGCCAAAGTTTAAATATGAATTCATATTTATCATTCGGTATATTAAGAATGTGGCATGGTTGTTAATCTTCTCATTCTCTACGCTCTCTGCTGGCTCAGTCTACAATCTCTCTTAAGATAACAGTCCTTCACTTCACATGCAGTAGATCAAGCCCTGTTGTTGTCAGCACGGACATAACAC
>JAFFST010048439.1:21517-35552 GCA_022414735.1 Noturus placidus | reverse complement strand
TTTCTCAACCATACTGAACACACACACACACACACACACACACACACACACTTGCCTTACTATACCTCCACTGACATAATTATTAACGAGGATAAAAAATGTTATGCCTTCACATACATCTATACTTTAACATCTGTAATCAAAAGGAACGTTTTAGGCTCATACTACTAGGGGTTTTTCCCATCTATCCATCCATCCATCCATTTTCTGTACTGTTTTCCAACACAGACTCATGGGGAAGCATGGAGCCTGTCCCACAGAGCTTGGGGCATAAGGTGGGGGACACCCTGGACAATTGCAGGCTACCATCACACACACATTCCGGAAAATTTGGAAATGCCATTCAGCCCGGAGTAGCTGGAGGAAACCCCCGAGGAATGGGGAGAACATGCAAGCTCCTTGTACACAGGGCAGTGCCGGGATTCGAACCCCCTACCTTGAAGGTGTGACACAAGCCTGCTGACCACTATGCCCCCCTTTTAGTATTTATAAATGAATAAAAAGCGGATTTATTAATTAAAAAGGACCAGATATTCTTATGCTTGTGGGGACATAGTTGGTCTCCACCAAGATATAAAACTGTCCTAAAGCCTGTCATCATCTGAGTGGTATAAAGCCTATACCACTGTGTATAGAACAATGATATTCATATTCATATAATATCAAACACAGAACAAGTGGGATGGACACATTTATAACAAGCTTCTTCAAATTCCACCCCTTTCTATCTACATATCTGCCACTACTTTTTATCTTCACCATGTCAGAGATCTCTCTAAGAGACCATCACCATAAACTCCCATGACTCCCTGCGGCTCCCTGTCACTCACGCACTGACAGGAGTGAAAAATCAATAATGCTCGCCTCCTCTCTCAGCATGACCAGTGATTTCCATTAGAAGGAGAGGGACAGACAGAAAGAGCCAGACGTGAGGGATGTGCGCTGGCCCAGTACGGTACGGGGGCTGTAAACACTGTAAGGCTATCACCATGGCAGCCGGTGCAGTATTACCAGGCATCTGCCTGACCTCCCAAAGCCGAGCGCCCCCTGTAAATGCCCCCACTTGGCCCTCGTTCTCTCTCCATGGTTCGGCCTCTCACTGTTGCCCAGCAGAGCAGATGTGCACAGCAGAGCTCCCTGGCCTTGCATGAGCAGTCCCTTGGGTCTGGAGAGGAGGGGGTTGCAGAGTGTGTGTGTGTGTGTGTGTGTGTGTGTGTGTGTGGCAGGGGCCCAATGTACCCTTGAAAAACATTGTGCAACCAAGGTCTGTGTTTTCCGAGCAATCAGCTTCTCTGAACAAAACGAAAGAGCGGGAAAATGAGGAAAGGAGAGAGAGAGAGGGGGAGAGAAAAAAAGGAAAGGAGCGAGATGAGAAAAACAGGTGGCTTTCAATAGTGCTCCACTTTTCATAAATCTCCACTGTGTGTGCAAAGCCATCAGTGTGAGGCCGTGCGCTTATGCCATGTTTGCTTTGGCCAGAGCCAAGCTGTAGCCCTAATGACTTTATCACAAACACCCTGCGACGACGAGTTTCATTTGACCATGGAACTGCACCCAAACACTCCGCTGCTCCAGCACTGCCCTGAGATTGTTTTGATTTGCTATATGTGTTATTCCTAGATAAATGTAAGTTATTTTCAGTAAAGGAAATGTTTTCAAGCACTGCTGAGCATGAGGTAGTAAGGAGCAGGACTGTTTTGAAGCAGCCATGTTGTTCTGGTGCTTACATTCCCACTAATCCATCACACCTTACCATGACTGTAATTAAAGGTCTTTTATTTTGTAGGCATATTAAGGCAAGTCCTTGACAACAAAGTAATTTGAATGGAGAGCTCCTATTCATTGTAATTGAGACAATCGTTAAGCTTTGTTTTTAGAATACCGCTTAAGACTGAATGATTTAGTTTTCGGTTTTAACATTGACACTGGAGCTGTAAATGAATAATGAATAATGAAAATTAGCACGCAGAGACATTCACTGCATGTATTGTGACTTTGTGGCACATGCGAGCCAACAGGCACTAAACCGCCTAAATCAAATCTAAAGCCCAAGCAGAATTAATCTTTTTTGACTGTAGTGCATTCATTTCAGACCCACCATTGATCACCACCTGACATTTTAAGAGGCTCAGTAACGGCTAGCATCTGGTGCTAACTAAAATAGCCAGGCTATAGTGTGAGCTTGGGTGGCATTTCCCTGTTTTGTGGGGTTCAGGTCCCCGAATTCAGCTCTACAGCTGCCCATGCTGACTCCTCTGACCTAGTCATGTACCCTTCTGAATAGACCACGGAATAAGTGTGTGGTATAGTCTGTGTGTGTGTGTGTGTGTGTGTGTGTGTGTGTGTGTGTGTGTGTTGTTCAGAGACTAGAACAGTTTGTGTGAGCCAGTAGATGGCTGTAATCCCAAATTTCTATTCAACTGTTGTGTGAAGGAGCTTTTATTGGAATCCTGTTCATTAGAGTGCAACTATTGATTCGTGAACCAAGCAAGAGAATGTGTGTGTGTGTGTGTGTGTGTGAGAGAGAGAGAGAGAGAGAGAGAGAGAGAGAGAGAGAGAGAGAGATTGAGGATATGAGAGGGAGCGTGAGAGGGAAATCAGTGAGCAAAATGGACAGCAGGACAATGAGAGAAAAGACAGAGGAATGGTGAATTAAGAACAAGATGTAGGGACTGCGAGTTGAAAAGAATGTAGAGCACAACGAGGAAAATGCCTGCCAGGGGAATTCATGCTTGATTTGTCCTTGTTTTGCGAGCAGTTAGCTGTCAATAGGGGAGATGGAGAGGAGGCCGGCTGCAGGCGGCACAGGGCAGATGCCTCTATTGGAGGCCGAAGCAGGCATCACCCCTCTCCGGCCTCTCCGAATGCCCCGGATCCTGGCATTGTGAGTCTCTCAATGTGCTCAGCAAGGGCCTGTGCTAGAAGAGTTCTGTTCCATTTGTGGATCCTTCTTTACACACCAGTCTTGAGAGCTCTTTCCAGGGTGCTTTGAGGCCTACACCGGGCCTTTCAGAGAAAATGTGAAGCAGCACTCAAAAGAGTCCAGTGCCCTTAGGAGGGGTGAAAGGAAATGAATGTCTTCATTGGTGACGGACAGTTGTGTTTCAGAGCCAGCCACGGGAGGGGTACTGTTTCTATGCTCTGCAGTTGGCGGGCCGCTGTTGTTTTTTGGCGCCAACGGGAAGCTGGGCTTTCATTCACAGGGTTCAAAGCGGACAAACGGTTCTGTATTCAGAGCAGGCAGGCATGGAGGGTTAGTTATGGAGCTGCAGGTAGAGCTTTGGCAGATTAGAGTTAATCTTAGCCATTTAAGGGGCCTGTCAGTCATGCAGTGCTGCTCCAGGCAGCCTGTAGGGTGTCAGTTTGTATCCAGCTGTTTGGTTGTCAAAGTAGCTTTGTCATCAAGTTATCAAATGTACACCAAGTCTAGTAGTGAGGGCAAGAATTTCAGAAAGGCACTTCAGGGCATTTGGAGTGCTGTGCACTTGAGGAAGGTGTTTTATGCACTTGCTTATTTAAACAGTCCCTCTAGGAATTCCCGATTTTGCGATCGTAGAAATGAACACAAAATCAAGCAAACCCTGCAGTATTCGGAGGAGCTTGCGATTTTTCTAAATTACAACGGATTTTCCACAACTTTGGACCAAGACGCGTCATGTATTGTCAACATAATGTGTATACCACAGCCTCTTCGATTCATGAGTGTCAAACATGAGTACAGCTAAAAGAACTCATTTACAAACAAACATCACTGCGAAAGAAATCTCCTGCAATAGCAATTTAGCCAATTCCAGTGGTTTTACACAAAAACACACCAAACGCTCCACAATTTGCATCACAATTTTTGAAAAAGCAAAATCAAGCATTTTTTGACACAACAATCACAACAAAACCTCCTGTACAAACTGTTTAATGTAATATTAATGAGCATGCTTTTGATATTTTCTAGAACTATTTTCTATAATGTTCCAAAATAGAGTTCAAAAGAGTACTTTCATCAATAGTTCTATACAGATATCTAACAATAATGATGATAATAATAATAATGATGATGATTTGCACAAGGACTGGTTTGGGAAAAGGGGACAAAATATACAAAGCACTATAACACACTATAAACAGTAAGAGTGTGTGACAGGATGAGCACTTTTCCGGTTTCCAGTGCTTTCTCTGTCTAGGATGGAGTCTGCTATCTCGATAGGAAATTACCTTTCCTGCTGCCCACTAACCTTCACCAGCTCAGTGCAGTACAGGAAACGGAGACTGGGGCTGAATGAGTGATTAGTATTTCGTAATGCTTTAACACACAAAACCCTAGGCATTATTGACATACTTTTACCAGTAATGTTTGTGGTTGTGTCATTCTAACTTGCAGCCTTCAAGCAGTATTTTACTGGAATCCATACTGTATACCAATCACATTTTGCCATATTAAGATCTTATTACACAGGAAATAAATGAAATATGGACAGTGTTCTCACGCACTACAACTAGCATGAACGGATCTTATTTAAAATGTATTTCTCTGTCTCTTCTCTCATTCCTTGATTTTTATTTGATTTGATTTGAATTTATTTTATTTTTTTTTGCTTTTTCTCTTGCTGTTGCATTACAACTACAATGTTTTAATTCAGCCATATCAAAATGTGTCAACACATCGTAACATTTTCAAGATGTCAACAATATATTGGCTCCTGTTCACACGAGTCCACACTTGGGAAATTGTACTAGGTCACATGCTGGTGAATTCCAACATCAATTTCTGCTATTTTATTTTTGTGATGGCTGGCGGTCACACTTCATAATTAACTGGCATGGATTTCCTGTGTGAAAATATATTTGAGAAAGGGGTTTACGAGAAACATTAGCAATCAGGGACTGAGGGGGATTGAGTGAGTAAGTATAGAATTTGAGTGAATTATGAAAGGAATTAAAGGATAAATTAGTGAGAGACTGAGACAGGATAGATAGATAGATCGATAGATTCAACATCCCAGAGGGAAATTCACACTGTGAGTTAGATGGGAAGAGAGAGAGAGAGAGAGAGAGAGAGAGCAAGGGTCAAATTGTTTTGGCCCACTGTGTGATGGTGTGGTTCCTCCGATTGTTCCTCAGCAGGCTCCATAGGAAACCTCATACACAGAGATAGAAGGAGCAAAGAAAAAAAATGGGGAAAAAACTACTTTACTGTGTCTTTCCAAGAAGGGCTGAGTGAAGAGATCCAGTTCCACGTGTGGGGGAAATGAAAGCAGAGGTGATGGTCACTGAGGCTGAGGGGGGAAAGAGAAATGAATATGAAAAAGGATGGCAGAATGAGTCATGTGAGTGGTGTGGGCTCTAGGTGAGAGACTGAGGAATGAGTTGAGGTCACACACACACACACACACACACACACACACACACACACACACACACACACACACACACAAAAGATACACAGAGACACATTCAAACACAATCTCCAGGCAGCAACTGGTGGCAGCATACCTTGTTCCCTTTGGCATCTTTATTCTGTCTTTCCTGCCATTGTTTTATTAACATCCCCACATGCAAACACATGACTGTGGAAAAAGTGAGTGACAAAAGCAGAAAAAAAAGAGAAAGGACGAAAGTAGATACATTAATTTCATTCTGAGTTTAATCATTCAGCATGCTATATATGGGCCAATATGTCAGTGTGTTTGAGCAAGACAAATCACTGCTGTGCTGGATAGGAGAGAGACAAGCAAATGTGATTATGTTGCAGCTTTCCAGTACTCAGGCAATACCCATGTCGTCATGGTTACGCTGATGTTGGCGTGGATACTATGCACAGGGTACACACTGACCCAGAAAGACCTCCCCATCTCAATAGATGGTAACTCCATCACGGTAATCTTCAGAGGACTCCTTCAAGCAATGTGTCATTTAAATAATTGGACACAGCTGGACCTTTGGGTAATATGAGGATGTTGTTCTTTGAAGGCCTACTGTATTATTTATAAGAGCTAGGTCTTATTACTGGACCGATGCACGTAACATTCAGATGAAAATTCTATTTACACTATGATTTATATTTACACAATTATTTACTTATATTTATATTTATTATTCAGTATTACTATTATTTTTACTCTCATGCTGCTGTAACAATTTAACTCCTCCACTTGAGATTAATAAAAATGTATGTTATATCTTATCTTATCTTAAAAAATACTGAGAAATTATCCTTAAGTATAGATAATGTGTCAAAATCTGACTCAGTTAAATGTGGAGGTATCCAGCCAAAATTGACCCTGGAGGTGTGAGGCGAATGTGCTGACCACTAAACTACTGTGTGCCTTGTGGATCTCTACTAATGGATATTTACCAATAATGGTAATGGTTGGCTGATGGTTTGTAGTGGTATTTGTAGTGGAATTGTTTTTTGTTTGTTTGTTTTTTATTGTTTTTTTGTCAGCAGTGGTACATAAATAAAAGTAAAAAAAAAAATGGTAATTTTATATGTACATATATATAAGTATTATAAGTATTTTCCACCTCCGCTTCCACATATCATATCTTATCTTAGCTTAGCTTTGCTTATGTATATATTCCCTAAAAAAATAGGGGTGCGCAAAAAAGATTTGATTCATCTAATTGTTTTTAAATGTTCTGCTTTCATCGTCAATTTTCTAACATGCCAGGCTATTTCATTAATCAGACCAGTGGGTTAATGAAATAGTCTATGAAAATATATGAAAGTCATACCTTCCTTTCTAAATGAGTTACGTGGTTGTTTTTATGCTTGTATCCCGTCTGTCCAGGCTGTAATATGATTTTTGTTGTTAATGTTGGTTGATTTATTGTGTTTGTAAAGTGTTCTTGAGTGTCTAGTAAGGTGCCTATTAATGAAATGTATAATAATAACAATAATAATAATAATAATAATAATAATAATAATAATAATAATAATAATAATAATTGTTTTCAAGTAAACAATTTACATAAATGCAAGTCATTGGCCACAACAGAGATCATGCACTACTGACCTACAGCCGTATGTTGATCTGCTCTGCTACTTTTTCCAAGCATGATGTGGCCTGATAAAAAAAAATAATAATAATAATAAAAAACTATGCAGGCTTTGCATCCACAATCCATCAGTTGATGACCCCTACCCTAAAACTAGCCTAGTGAAATGAGAGAATTATTTTCCCCATATGGGTATTTAAAAAAAAAATTCATTTGTTGCAATTTCTTTTAAGATATCATTTGAAACCGGGAAGATGATCAACATATGGTGTTTTTGCACTACAGGACATGTTTGAATCATTAAATGAGTCATCAAATGATTACAGAGTTCACTAAGAACTTTTTTTTTTTTGCTTTTGTTGTGGTAACCTAATCCATAGTGATTTGATTTATCCCAACTTGCTTTATGGAGAACATAAATAATTACACCAGTTTCGGCTAAAGCGATTCTATGTAAATAGCTGCCTTAATCCAAGATTAAAGGTCATTATCGGCAGGTCAAAGTCTTGGGTTCCAAGCACTTCTAAGCTCCATCTCTGCAGTTAAATGTATCCTGTAAAGCACTAAGGCAGTGGATCAGGAATATAGGTCAAGTCTGAGGCAATTTTGATCCTCCAGAGATTTACCTGTTTGTACAGCCTGACCATTCTCAGGGCTCTACCTTGCATAGGCTCCAAAAGGAGGATATTCAATCGTCAAAGAGAAGAAAGAAGGAAAGAGAAGATAAAGAAGAGTGAAAGGGGACTGAAAGTTGTGGTTCAGTACACATCTCAGGTAATTTCCAGTTTTGTTCAATTCAGGAAGAATGTCTTGGCAGCTCAATTTTGTGCTGACTGGGGCCGAATGGAAGATTCCCCTTGACGCCACACTCCACAAGCATTAGGATCAAACTGCTACTCAAATGTGCATCGGGCACAGCTAGAAAAGTTTTGTTTAAGGATGTGAGGTAGAGCTGGGTGAAGAAACGTTACATAAAAGCCTATTTTGTTTCCACTGAGGAACAGATGGCGATCTGGTATGTCTATTCATTCTTTGCCAGCTAGCTATGGACTGGCTCAGTGGCAGGCAGTAGATCACGGCAAACAGTAATCCAATTGAGGGAAATTGGGCTTCAGGGAACAGTTAAACTGAGAATTGGTACTCTACTTCTCTTTTAAGAAATGATCCAGTTGTGTACTTGTACATATGTTAAAGAAAGTATGTGGTCAGGTTTCCAATGTGTATTCCAGACAACTATAGTGGGGGACCATTAGTGCTCAGTTACATGCAGAGTGGACATGAGTTTTCACTGAAACACCATCAATCACATGTACACACATTCACACCTGCGTGAGTGACATCATAGCAGGAGAGCATGACAGCATCATTATATCAAACGCAGTCAAAGCTGAGTGTGTGACAATCACAGGTAGTCTCAGCAAACAAAAAGAGTACAGAGAGAGGAAGACAGGCCTGGTGCAGTCAGCTTAAAATTAGAAAGACTAGTGAGGGAATGTGATAGCCCATCATTGCACCTGCTTATGTCATTTCAAGTAGAGGAAAAGCCAGAGTGAGGGCTTTTAGTGATCTCCCCTATTGTTCCCACAGGCATGGAACACTGAGCGGGAACAATGAACAATGTTTGTGTTTACGTTTCTTGTGAAGTGTGCGTGAAGGAGGGAGGAATGAAGGGAGTAGGCGACTTTGTGTTTTCTAAAACTACAATTAATCATTGCCAGAACACTTTGTTTGTAAAGGACTTCTGGTTTCTGGTCTTTGACAGTACGGTTTGGGAGACTTCAACCGCGTGATGGATGCATTTGTCTCAACCTTTGCACAATCCTCAGAGTAACATTAGTCAGAGCATGAACATAGGAACGTTATTCAGACATGGGCTGATTGTGGTGAGGCAGCAGTAAACTGGTGCTCTCTTTCTCTCTCTCTCTCTCTCTCTCTCTCTCATACACTCATACACTCATACACTCATACACTGCACAACTGCCCAGGCATTCACTTGCATGGCACAAAGAAGCTTGAAGCCCATAAGCTCTGTTAGAGCAAACAACCTTTCAGTCCCCTGAAACAAACTTCATCCTTGATGAAGTATGACCTCATAATGAGGCCTCTTAAAATGCAGGCACTGTATATTGAAGACATATCGATTACTAAATTACAGCATCTTTCTGTTTTAGAAGTGAATTACAAAAGCTCTCATTGTACTAAGGAAAAAAATGAAAATCCAAAGACAGATTGCCAACTCATACTTCCTCTCATAGGATTCAAATTCAACACATCAAATTCAATGCATAGGAAGGTTACATATATTCCATGCTCCCATGTCTAGCCTGACATTTTTAGCAGTCTCTAATTTTGTCATGTGAACCCTTTCTTTCAAGGACTGGCCTTATAAAATCCCTCTTTAGCAGTTCAAGACTTAACTATAGGTTTAGAAGCACAGCGTTAAACTTGGCTGTAAATGTTTTTGTGAGTGGATGACAGGGGTTGAAGAATGGACCGCCTCCATTTCAGGAGGAACCACACTGGTCGCTCAGCTATAAAGACAGGAGTTCATTTTTCTCATTCCGCTCATGTTTCACACACCAGCATGCTGCTGTGTGTGTGTTGTCCAGCTATTTGAATGAGGAAAATGAATAAATACAAGCAGTTCAGAGAAAAGAGATACACTTTCTTTCATCCTCATTAATGTTGTGTTCTTTAGTATGTCAAACTATACTAGTCACATGCCATGCAGCCACATTTCTGACAATCTTACTTACATTTAAGAATCATTCATACACACTCACAGATACATGATAACACAGCCATCTGTCTTGCTTTCAAAACATGTCTTAAAAGTTCTTACACTCAAACAAAAGCACAGATTCGGAATCTGTTACTCTAAACAACCCGAGTTTCTGTGTTTAAAACACTTTGGGATGATTCCTTAATCCCACGGTTATTAAAACAAACATTTCAAAACCCAAGCACAATGTGATGAACAGTGCTATTGATCTGGAGATTAAGATTAGCCAGGTTAGTTTAAAAAGTTTGGCTCTTCCTGATCGGCTGAGTGGGAAGAATCCTCTTCTGAGACTTCACAGAAGAAAAAAAAAGAACATCAGACCAGACTAAACTCAGTTCAAACACTCAAGGACACACTAAGAGGTATCAAACAATCAAGTACTCAGATTTACCCACGCTCTCGCTATCACCAACACACATGCTAATCAAAACGTCAGTGGCTATGAAAAGAAGTTTGGGATTTTGTTATGGCTGCCCTCAAAGCTAAATACAAATACAGAGTGACATGCAAACCGAGGACGTAACAACATAAAAAAAGTGTTTTAGAAAAGCTGGAGGTTGCAGAAATGACAGCCTGTCCCAGGATTATGTTCAGTATGATCACCAAACCCGAGGGAAAATGCTGGTTGCCTTGCCAATGTGCCTGCAGCAATGACAAGCGAGCCGTAAACCACGCCAAGGGGCCACTCCCTTCATCTCTCATCCAGCCCCCCCCGCCGGCAACCGCAGTTCCCAGAATGCATCTCTTCCTGCCACACTGTCTCGTCGAGCCAAAATGCTTATTTCATCCCCTTGGAGACAATCAGGTAGGGCCTACCCAGTAATGGAAGCCTCAATGTGGTCTTGGCGAGTGACATTGTGGTCAAGTTGACTGCTATGGCAAAGTTCAGCCAAGCTGTTCTGGTTGAGTCCCAAGTGTGGTGGCTGTGACGAGATGGAGAGTGTAGACATTCATGCTGAAATTCATCACATGGAGACTGAATCATCATCATCCAGCTGTACGACTCTCTGCTTCTTCTTCTTGTTACCGCTCTCTTTTTCTTTCAGTTGTCTGTCATGTTTCAAAATTGGATGGGTTTTTTTCCACATGCCAAAATTTCACAGAAACAGGAATCGACAGAACCTGTGTGTTCTTGTTAATGTTCCACAAACTTGACAAATGACTAGAATGTTCAAAGTGATCATGACAACTGCATCACTATTACCATCAAGTTCAACATGAAGGAAGTTTCTGGACTGATACGCCTGGTCGATAATTTCTTTAATGAGTTGTTGGTGTGACTAAATTAACGATGAAAAAACTCCACAAGTTATACAACAGCGCTCTTGAATCCTCAATTCCGATTGGTCAGAAGGTATTGATTATTTTACTATAACAGCAGCTTTGAGATTAGTTCTGGCTGGGAAATCACAGGTTCATATATACAGTATGTGTTCATTGTTATACAGTATGCTTTCTATAACAATAATTTATTCAGGGAATTGTATGATGGACGTTCCACATGTTGTACAGTACTTGACTAATGTGTTTATTTTATTCTAGTAGATTGTCATTATTTTTATTATTACTTTATTATTTTATGATGTGGTATGTGTCACCAAACATCATTGATCATTGCTGCACCTCCAGGGTTGAGGGTTCCAGTCCTACCTCCATCATGTGTGTGTGGAGCTTGCATGTTCTTCCCCATGTTTTGGGAGTTTACCTGGATACTCCGGTTTCCTCCTCAAATCCAGAGACATCCGGTGTAGTCTGATTGGCATTTCCAAATTATCTGATTGGCATATATATTGATTGATATAACATATACATATACATACATACATACATACACACACACACCCATATACATATACCGTATATATATATATATATATATGTTCAAGGTTTCCCCGGCCTTGTGCCTCAAGTTTCCTGGGCTAGGCTCCAGGCTCCCCGCTACCCTGTGTACTGTGTACGATAAGCGGTACAGAAAATTGATGGATGGAACTTCTTGGTTCAGGAGTGCTGGACAATAGAAAAAGTGCACTGCCAAATTACTGGTACTTTATGCAGTGGGAAAAGGTATTTTGTCTTAGAAAAATGCCTCTGACCAGCCCAGAGAAGAAGGTTTGAGTTGAGTTGTCCTTTCATTTGTCCATAGTCAAGTTGGATTGAGGTGTGTGTGTGTGTATGTGTAAGAAGGTCTGTCAGGTGAAAGGTTATCACATGCGTTATCTGTAACGTTCCTAAGGCACTCGATAAAGAGGTGTGACACAGATAGCCTTAGAGAAACATGGGTAAATCTTTCAGCTGGCCCCATCAATCTTTAAAATACAGGCTTTATTCTAACTGTGTGTGTGTGTGTGTGTGTGTGTGTGTGTGTGTGTGTGTGTGTGTGTGTGATTTCGCGGTGAAGGGTGTTGACAGCTAAAATCCAGCATCGGTCAACTGAGACCATAAAGGAGTAAACACAAGTGGTAGTTTAGGAGGTACTGAACACCCAGACCTTACTCTCTACAATAACAGGAGAAACAGACAATGCACCAAAGTGCCACACAAAGTAAGCACAGACACATCACTGAACAGCAGAGCCCCAAGTCTTCTCAGTCAAAACATCACCAAACTCACTGCTATCGATACAAGTAGCAGGTATGATGAAGGTGATCAGGTCCACAGTGGGCAGACACGCATCATGCATGGGGGAAGGTCCGGGGAAGTCCGCTGCTCAAAAGTAGGTCTGGAGCTCTGTCGCAACCAGCAACCAGCAGACAAATTCAACTCACGACTAAAGCATTAAGAAAACTCCAGAACAAAACATCAAACATACAAACAAGAGGTGGCAGCCTCTAAACCATAAACAAACCAGCTGTATGGGAATGGCAACTCTGATGTGTGTGAAGAATCCTTGTGAGGAATTTCCATTGTCAAAATGATTATGGCAGTTATTTAATGTTATGGCTAACCCTAAATGTAACCCTAATATTAACCTCAGTAACAGAAAGGAAACCAAAAAGTTTTGGTTCTTTTATTGTTTTTAAATAAAATCTGCAATTTTTGTTTTAAAACAAAAAGTGACCAGCCAAATGTCCTCACAAGGTCACAACTGTCAGATATTCCTATAATTATAGGGACATAAGCCCCAAAATATAAAAACATGCACACACAAACACACACACACACACACACACACACACACACACACACACACACACACACACACACACACACACATTAAGTCTGTATTAGCATCTGCTGTTATAATGTACAGTGTATCTGTTTGCTGAAGGGACAGACCTATACACATCCCCTATTCTACACTCTGGATTGGTAGAAGAAAATAGCCTTTGGCTTTAATAGCGCACTATATTTAGGACTGATTGCTTATCAAGAGAGGCCAAATCTACAAGGGCAGAGAACAGACTGCTGAGTTCTACTGATCGGTCTGTCCTACAAAGAGACACCACAGTACTGTACATACAGGGTGTTTATTACTCACAAACACATACACCCCATCTTTATATCAAAGAAGGGGATCCAAAGCCAGTGAACCAGTGAAACTTTTTCAAATCTGGCACTGGTTTACACTGGATTGAGTGCTTTGAGAATATACAGTTGAGATCATAAGTTTACATACAGCTTGCAGAATCTGCAGAATGTTAATAATGAAAAATAATGATAAAAGGATCATAAAAATTGCATTTTGAATTTTATATCATACTGAATAAGCTATTTCACATAACAGATGTTTACATATAGTCCACAAGACACAATAATAACTGAATTAACTGAATAACTGTAAGGATAAGAAAAAAGAGATATCTGATAATATTCGAGCTATAGATGGCCAATATGCTCTCAACCCAACCCCTGAGCTACATAAACAAAGGCTTAATTTGCAGGCTGAATTTGATTTTTTATCGACAGATGAGGCGGAGAGGCGTTTGTTACAGACGCATGGCAATTATTATGAATATGGGGATAAGGTCGGTTGGTTGTTGGCTCACCAACTGCATAGCCGAGCGGCTTCGCGCTCTATTACTCAGATTGTGCTGTCCAGTGGTGCATTAACCTCAGATCCTGTAGAAATTAATTCAACTTTAAAAAGTTTTTATTCGTCTTTATTCACAGTTGGAACTCCTGACAATTCAATTCAATTCAATTTTATTTGTATAGCGCTTTTTACAACAGACATTGTCTCAAAGCAGCTTTACAGGAATATAAACACAGTACATACACATTAAAAGTGAGAAATTATCCCAACTGAGCAAGACACTGAGT
>JAFFST010048439.1:1900-17726 GCA_022414735.1 Noturus placidus | reverse complement strand
CCCCCTTCCTTTTGGTTTTGGCTGTGATTATTCTCTTATAATATGTAAAATGTGATTTTCCAATAAAAATTATATGATAAAAAGAATCAAGTGTATGTAAACTTTTGAACTGGTTCATTTGTGTAAATTTAATTATTATTGTGTTTAGCTTATTCAGGGCAGGACTAAATAAACAACAAAATGCCATTTTTAGGATCCTTCTTATTAATTGTTTTTTAAATCCTTCAGCATTTATGCAGAGCACAAGCTATTTTCAAAGACAACTATAATGCACAAAATTGCAGATACGTAATGCTTAGATTTTTGTTGATTTCTGCTTCTAGCTGTTTATTCTAATCGTGTACTTGCATAGACAAGCTTTTATTAGCATTAATATAAATGCTAAGTAGTTTGTTGCTTAGACTGTTTCTGCCCTACATAAGTGATTCACAGCTGCAATAATGACTACTTAAATATTTGCTTAAGTATTCAATTAAATCATTCCATTTCTAAATATACTGTACAATGAAATACTCAAGTAGTCTTGAAAACATTCTGATTTGCTCATCTTGTTGTTAAAGTAACAAAATGAGGCCACCCTCAAGCCCTGAATCAATAGCTCTTGTTTCCAGACCAGCAGGATTTTTTGAGCCAACTGACAAGAAACGGCTTTTGTGTGGAACAGGTCCAGATTTGGAAAAATTTGGGAATGCTCACCGACACCGATAGCTAATACTGTACAAGCTGCTCTCTACAGTAAGAGGCCCAATACTGTGCTGCTTGGCTAAAACTACTGAATGGAATTTTCCATTAGCGAGACAGCTCATCCATGAATGAAATACTTTTCAGAGATGCATTCATAATCCATCCACTGAAATTCACCAGAAACTGTGACTCTCTCTCTCTCTCTCTCTCTCTCTCTCTCTCTCTCTCTCTCTCTCTCTTGCTCTCTCTCTTACATGCACCCTGTCACAAGACATATAAGCTCTCCATAACATCTGTCATCATCTTACAGTCCTCCAGCAATCAGAAAATGACACCACTGACGGTAATATCCTCCTATATATACTCTCTGTTTCACTCATGCACACACACACACACACACACACACACACAAAGTAATGCAAACACACAATTAACACATGTAATTACAGGCACGCTTATACAGAACACAGCAAGTAATACAAACACACAAAAAGACCCACACACTGTTACATACAAAAAGTTACATGCACATCTACCTTTTTCTAGACTTTTATACACATGTTGAACACACACACACACACACACCCACACACACACAGGCACACACACCAATAGCATGAATGCAGCCACATTAGACATAAGCATGGCTATTTAGGCCTATTCCTGAGTGTACAGAAGTTTAGGATTTATAGACACACACATAGAACATTCACTTCTACAAGCATGCATAATCAAAGACAAGCATAACATGCACTTACACTTAATCATTCACTCAAACCCTTATTCACATTCTCTCTCTCTCTCTCTCTCTCTCTCTCTCTCTCACACACACACACACACAAACACACACACACACACACACACACACAGACACTCAGACCCTCAGACCTAGGGGCGCCACTAGGGTTTCTGGGCCCCCTAGCTAATTTGTACTCCGGGCCCCAAGCCCCCATACCCCAATTATCTTTTCTTATTGCCACATGTAAAAACAATCATTATCAGTAAGCATAACAATTATTGTATATTCAATAAGGGACTATAAATAACTCAATTTGAACAGTTTGTTAAATTAACTGAAATGATGCATTTATAACTATGTACAAATAACTATATTTAAAGTTATATATACAGCCTTCAGATAATGATGCCATGTAAAACCAATAAAAAGCACGCTGATATTTTTAAAATCTAAACAGAGTGATATAATTGAACAAGTGCAAAGGGGGCCTACAAGACATTGTGCCCAGGGGCCTCTGAATACTTAGTCTGGGCCTGCACACCAGCAGCTCCAGAAAGAAATGTGGAAATTAGCTAAAACAGTGACAGGATCATTGAATCAGTGAGTTGAACTCGACAATCAAATCGGTTCTATTTGTGAATGAATCACTCAGACTGGTTTTATCAAAGGGATTCCCCAAGTCATTGAAATGAACTGACTCAAACAAACGATCCACTCACGAATCAGACATCATTACAACACTC
This sequence comes from Noturus placidus, assembly GCA_022414735.1. Lineage (NCBI taxonomy): Eukaryota > Metazoa > Chordata > Actinopteri > Siluriformes > Ictaluridae > Noturus > Noturus placidus. The sequence continues at coordinate 15,560 of JAFFST010048439.1, read as the reverse complement.
TCATAAACTCACTCAGGACAATTAAAGCAGATTTTTATGATCACATTAAAATTCGATCAATTCCTCACAGAAAGCTGTTGCAAGGCTTCCGAAAGCTTGAATATATACAACATTGGATTAGTTTTATTGTTGCATGGTGTTTTTCCGTCCTTTATGAAGCTCAATGCTCCATTATTATTTCTCGATTCTGTGGAAAAACATGCATTCTTGGAAATGTTGTGTTCCAACGTCCAAGTATAAACATCGGGGGGAGTAACTGATAAAATGTCTATTTGATGTTAATTATGACAGCTTATAACAGCTAGCTTCAGAATCATAGCATAAAACAGGGAACATAAATCAGGTTATTTTTTGAAAAACTGGGTAATTAGCTGTCTTCCCATCTTCCTCTTTCCTTTTTTCATAGTCTTCTTTCCTCTTTCGGCATCCCAATTTTATCTGCACCATCTCTCACTATCTACCTGATGCATGTAACGACTCACAACTGTGAAGTGCTGCGTTTCTTAATAATCCGCAAACGTCTTAAGGGGACACACACATGCACTTGTCTGAGGGTGTATAGCCTGCTTCTTAATAGATTATTGTGCAAATAAGCCATTTAAATAACAAAATCATACAGGAAAGAATAGGGATCTGCTGGGCCCCCGTCTGACCAGGGCCCTTAGAATCGTCCTAATCTCTCACAGTTACGGCGCCCCCTGGTCAGACCCATTAAAAGCTAGGACTTTGTTGTGGTATGCACTTTTGTGCTTGTCAGTCATCTTGCTGCCTGTTTCCCACATCTTCCGTCTGGTCTGGAAAGACGCAATGGCGAAACAACATACAGTAGAATATAGTGTCCTTTCCTGTCCTTGTCCGAACATGGTGAAAGTTTTAAGGAACAGTTCTATTTGTCATGCTGCCTGTAATCCAGATCTATTTCTCTTTTCCAGTACAATCTCTTATCAACACTCTTTAACCCTGTTTACTTTCACAGAGTCTTCTTATGGATTTAAAGTATACTCACAAGTTTCACCTTTCCTTTTAAAGGAATTGCACTTTGAATTTGATCCATATGACGTGTTTCCTATTTACAATTTTCATGGCCAATACCTTCACAAATATTCTGCATGTGTGTATGCAAACATGTTCCTGTAAGAAAATCTTTCTGTAATGATGACGTTTTCTAAACTTTGATCATCGTTAACAAAGACCTGTTAAGTGTGTAATAAAGAAGGAATATTATTATTATCCATCCATCCATTTTCAATATGGCTTATCCCACACAGGGTCGTGAGGAGCCTGTGTAAGATTATTATTATTATTATTATTATTATTATTATTATTATTATTATTATTATTATTTAGCACTGCCACCTCACAGCTCCAGGGTTTCCAATTTGATCCTGAGATGGTGTTATTCTATTTATGGCATCTTGCATGTTCTCATATATCTGTGTGGGTTTCCTCCAGGTTCTCCGGTTTCCTCTCATCTACCAGAAACATGCTGTTAGGGGAAATTTTCTATACTGAACTGCCTCAGGTCTAAAAGAGTGTATGAATGTGTTTTTGCAAGGTCCCCTGTGATGGACAGGTGTTCCATTTGGGGTGTATTCCCGATTCAAATAAAAAGCTACAACATAATAAAGCTACAAAATTTACTAAAAGCTAGTAAAGTTCCATCCATCCATCCATCCATCTTCAACCGCTTACTCCTTTTTCAGGGTCACGGGGGAACCTGGAGCCTATCCCAGGGAGCATCGGGCACAAGGCGGGGTACACCCTGGACAGGGTGCCAGTCCATCACAGGGCACATGCACACTCACACACTACGGACACTTTAGACACGCCAATCAGCCTACCATGCATGTCTTAGGACTGGGGGAGGAAACCGGAGTACCCAGAGGAAACCCCCGATGCACATGCACACATAGAGCGGAGGCTGGATTCAAACCCCCAACCCATTATTATTATTATTATTATTATTATTATTATTATTACATTTATTTACATTTATTCACTTAGCAGACGCTTTTATCCAAAGCGACTTACAAATGAGAGATACAAGCAAAGTGATATCAAGCAGAGAACAATACAAGCAGTGCTACTATACAAGATCCATTAATTGAGTATTAGAAGAAGCAACGTGCGCAGAGTAGAGGTGTAAGTGCTTTTTTTTATGAGTTGGTTAGGTGTTGACAGAAGTGGTGGGGCTTTAGCTGTTTCTTAAAGATGGTGAGTGAATCTGCAGTCCTGATTATTATTGACCATATTATAATGGGCAATTTGCTTTTGGAATGTATGAGGAACCCCGAGAACCCACAGACCCACACAGACACATTGCTAAACTCCCTTAATTCACACAAATTTGCATGCTTTTTTATGCATGCAAAGGTATAGATCATCACCAATTCAATTTGTTTTTATAAATTATAATTGTCAGAAACTTAAATTCTGTGACTGCTCAATCATTGTCAATGTGTGTTAATGAGTGTGTATCAGGAAAGCTGTGCTCAATTGTTTTTTGCGTACTCATCCCTACATACCCACCTTTTTCTAGACAACTCTGTGTGTGTGTGTGTGTGTGTGTGTGTGTGTGTGTGTGTGTGTGTGTGTGTGTGTGTGCGCTTGAGTAAATTCTTATGTCCACACATGAGGGTATGGGTGTGTTCACAAAGCACAGCCACATCATGAACAATCTTCCAGTGCTTTTCAAAAGCAGCAGTAACAAAGATACGTGCTCCAGTGCACATTAGTATGCTTGCACAACCACAATAGCCCTTATCAGGTGCATGAAACAGAGCGTGCACCTTATACACACATTGAAACGAACTTGTGTCCCTGCTAAAAGGAAAAACCACAGTGTGCTTGGTAGACATATGAATCATAGCGAGAACTCTTTTAATTCATAATGCAAGACCATGCCACTAATGACAGATGTGGCCATGTGCATCTGTATTTAAGGGGGGGGGGGGTCTTGGTTCAAATAAGGGTTTCTCTCTAAAGACTCAGCTTATTTTTCATTGTTTTGAGGCCTTTGAAGTGTTGCATCTAAAAATGACATTTAGAATCGTCCTGTTTCGGTTGGTTCGCTGATGAGGCTGAAAATCTAAGCTCGTTTCTATCATAGCGAGTGAAGTCTGATGTCGGAATCGGCCACATTCGCATGCAATGTGTCTAGCCACCTTGACTTGGTGATGCTGTCATAGCCACTTTCTGGGAAATTCTCAACCAAACAAAGAGACACGTGTGTGACTTGGGGTGTCACAAACGCAGAGGAGACACACACTCATACACACAAACAGAGTTAAAGAAAGAGGGAGATCCCCAGTGGAACCATGTGTACAAACAAACAATGATATATGACGGCCTTGAATTCTGCTAACAAAGAGCTGGCAGAAAAAAGACATGCACACTTAATGATTTTTTTTTCTTAAAATACATCACGTGCTTTTCTAAAACTGTAAACAAGAGATACAGCTCCAGCAGCTTCCATTTATTAACCAGAATAAGAGAGGGATCATGCAAAGGTATTCATTTTAAAATTCACAATTAAACAAATGGCATCTTACCAAGTGAAAATATCTTGAATATAGTCACATTTATTTTTGATTTACTAATATAAAATTACAATAAACCAAATATAAGATTATTAATCCTATTGTTAAACTTTTTTATGTCAGGTGACGAAGAGGGTGCAGTTTCAGGTTAAGTTTCTTTATTGTACAAAGATAAAGCCGAGTCAAAGTCAATAAACAGGCTGAAGTCAGGTGACATGCGTCATGAGTCATAAACACTGTAGCACTGTGTTACATGCCAATCGGTCTACCATGCATGTCTTTGGACTCACAGGGAGAACATGTACCGCACACAGAGGGCCACGGCAACCGCGCGGCAGCCGAAAATAGTTATGCTTAACTTCCCTTAACATTTCATATTCATTCTCAATGGTAGTCCTTATCACTGCGGATGCAATATTGTTTTGGCCACACGTTGATTCCATGGCGCTGTTCCGTGGGTTGGTCTTTATCACTACGGATGCAATATACTTTTCGCCACACGTTGATTCCATGGCGCTGTTCCGAGGGTTGGTCTTTATCACTACGGATCACTAAATTTGAAGATCTCGCGAATAAACTAATTCCAGGGGAACATTTCCACATTTAAATAGCGCAGTGAGAGAGTACACTGTATTACTACTGCTGTCAAGTGGACATTAATAAATCATACTACTTATTATCCTATAAGGGCCCCTGCCCCACACGATAGTTGAGTGAAGTGGGTTAATACTTTATCGGCTTTATTTTTTCGGCTTTCATCTCGTTTTTTTTATTTATTTATTTTTTCCCCTCAGATGTCGGATTAACATTTATCATTTTACCTGAGAAAAAAAGCGCTATTAGGCGGCAGGTAAAGTGAACTGTACACTTACATTTAAATTGACATTTGCATTTATTATATTAGCAGACGCTTTTATCCAAAGCAACTTACAGATGACAAAATGACTTATTTACTAAAAAGAAACTTCGGTATATTATGAATATCATTTGAATGGTTTTTAATTATATATGTAGAGTCAATTCAGGACTATTATTATACGTTTGTATGCTGAGTGAAATTTCTATTGTCTACTGTTGGGGGTCGTCCATATATTACGTCATCAAATTTTCAGCCATTTTACCCCCCTTCCCCATGTCATCTAACGTCATCAGGCCCTTTACCCCCCCCCCAAATGATGACGTCAACATCTTAGATGTACACTTTTACTTTTTTATTTTTAGGGGGTCTGGGGCTGCCATGTGTGGTCGGGAATTATCTCCTAATATTTTGTACTTTGTTAAAATACCACAGAAACACTGATGTCACACGCACATCCTGTGGCATATAATACATATAATACGCCACAGGATGTGCGTGTGACGTCAGTTGTTTGTTATTTTGGCAATTTGCAAATATTTCAGTAAGTAAATAAGTAAATGATGAACTTGACAGTGGTGACACTAAACACGAGGAAGATGCAAATACATTGACGCCCCTGAACCCCATGAATCAACATGTCCTTCAGGAGAGGCCCATCAGGTCATTTATGTTGGGACCCATCTGAAGAGGCAAGAAGGATTAGGAACAATCCTTCTTTGCAAGACAAGTCAACGCCTCAAAGAGAAGATGTGGTCAGGAACAATGCCCGTTCTATTGTTTTACAGAGGGGAAGGGATGTTTCAGACAAGCAAGACGTGTTAGGAGAATACATTCTTCAGTTTGGGAAGTACAAAGGGAAGTCCTTCCGGTGGCTAGTGGACAATGATATTGGCTACACTTTGTACTTGTCCAGTAAGGTTGATGAGGAAGAACAGGATGGTCATTGCAAGGAGAGCCTCCTTTCCTTTCTTGAATATTCAAGATGCTTTAAGGAAATTGAGGATCTCTGGCGATATCTTTCAGAGAGGCAAGACCCAGTGCCAGTTTGTCAGATGATGACAATGTTGTTGGATTTGGGGCACGAGCACAAGACACCTGGAGGAAGATTTGGAATACGAGGGCTGATGGGTATGCAGCCTTCATAATAGGGAAGTCTGTGTTCCTGGAAGTAAAATGTACCACTTGCAGCAATATCTTTTAAAGCAAAAAAGACAGGTGACCACAGCCCCTTCTGCTACACCTTCACCCTCACCATCAACTTCCTCTGCAACATCTACCTCACGCCTTTTCTCTGATTATCCAGGTGAGTAAACCACATTTATATTTCTTTATATACATTCTTACAGTCTACTGATGTATTTGTTTCATTTCACAGTAATGGAGGAGGATGAGGAACTGGAGAAGATGACGCTGAATCTGTCTCCACCTAAATGTCCTAAACAGCAGAGTTAGTGAACCAAGAGACTACATTAATGTCATGTCTGGTTGAACCAGAATTATCTAGTTCAACCTGTTTATGGCATATTAAATTGCACATACTAGAGTTATACTAAACAAATTCTATTATTTATTTCAGAGTCACCTGCAGCCACTGGGTGTCCAGTCTTCTCCACCACAAGAAGTTATTTTCCACATCAGTTTTGGAGGAGTATCCCATTACCCACAGATTTAACCTTCATAACTCTTTTTCATACTTTTTTTTTATTGTTTTGGCAGTGTTCTTTGCCTGTTCTAAAACTTGTGTTCGTTTGTTATACTAACTATTGGTAAAGGTTGATCATACCGGTAATGAGGGTGAGTGCACTTCATGAATTTTATGCATGCTGTTTAACATGTTTGCATTGTCTACTCAAAGCTTTACCTGTTTTTAAAGAGTAAACTTTCAAATTAGGATCAATTTGTGATCATTTTAAGTTTTTAAATAATCTGTACAACTCGATCATATAGATGAACATTTGAACTTGCATTAATGGAATTTTTAAATAAATATTCTATTGATGTAAATTCTAACTAATCTAACAAAAGAAAAGACAGGTAAATACATCTCATTCATGTCAGTTACATGGATGTTTTATTAATGTTTTAACTTATTGTTCCATGCAGTTCTGCCACAGCCAACGCCACATACAATCTGCCATCCTCACATACCATCACCTTCTGTGCCTAGCATTTCCTCACATAGTAAAGCCCCTGCATCACTTCCCAGAGCACCATCACTCTCTGCCCAGTCAGTACCTACAGCACCTCCAACAGCTGCTGCGCAGTGAATACCTGCTGAACATGCACCAGTGCCCTCCACACAGACAGAAGCCCCTGTGTCCAGTTACATCCAGGATACATATTGGTCTGTCTGGCATGTCTGATTCCAAGCCAAGCTAGGATTTTGGTGAATAGTTACAAAGCCACAAACACTGTGTAATACTGTTGTCCTCTCTCTCTCTCTCTCTCTCTCTCTCTCTCTCTCTCTCTCTCTCTCTCTCTCTCTCTCTCTAAATATGTTTTAACCTGCTTGTATTTGTGAATGTTTTAAAACTCTTAGTCCTTATTTGCAATACATTTTCAATAACTTACTATGACACACTCTTCATATATTATTTAGAAAGTTATTTTAATTTTGACAAACTGTAAATTTCACGTTCTCCTTTAACAATTCATTTTACACACTGAAATTGTATCGAAATAGTAATTGTTGACAATGCCTCTTTTTTACAAAAGATACATAGTAACAATATGTAACAGATAATATAATAAAATAAACTAAAACATGATCAAAACATCAAAATGTTGTGTGATGTATTCATTTTAAATATAAATATCTAAATATTTTAAATAGTAACTACTAATGACAATGTTCCCATCAATAATGGTTTATTAATGATATTTTTTTTTACATTTTGCTCAACTTACATGAAGAAACCTCTTGGGAAATTACTTTTATAATTTTTTTTACATCATATTGTTTTCATATTTTTATGGATTTGTCAGTAAATTCAAGTTTTTTTTTTTAATTGCATTTTAGCCAAGGTGGGATTCGAATCGATATTTTTATGTTGGGTTCGCCCGACCCGCCTCCCGGATTTTCCTCGCTTTCTATTGGCTCGTCAGCGCTCTACACCTGGCCTGGAAGTATGAGGCGAACGTGCTAACCACTAAGCCACCGTGCACACTTTAAATGTTCTTATTCCATTGGCAGATATTTCTGCTTCTTTCTCTAGAAATAAATGCTCAAAATTAGCAAACTTATCAATCAGATGAACAAAATTACTTCAAGCTTGTAATTAGTCAATTCTGTTTAATAATCATATATTGAGTTTGATATATTCAATCATATATCTGGTCTTAACTACAGCTTGAAAAAACATCAGCATGAGACTTCCTATACTTTTAAATTTGCTGTAATTCTGAGAAAGCGAATGTCAAATCACAGTTTCACAAGAGAGTATGGGGGAATGAAGCTGACTAAACTGTAGAGTTTAGCTGTGAGTGTAGACTATGCATCTTTAGTCAAGGGCAAAAGTTGGCAACCCCCACGTGCTTTTTTTTTTTTTTTGTTATTTTTAAAAAAGGTTGTATTCCGAGATATTAAAATTTGAATGTGGGTGTTTTGCCATAACGTTTGATTTTTAAACCAGATTTGGAGACGAGAGTCACATCTGGATGGTAGATCATGAAGATTGGTTGGTTATTATTATATTGTTTAGAGTGCAAGAACGGGTATAAAGACAAACTGTGCACATGGAAATTATTGCATAATAATTGCACAATAATGAAGGAACATCTGTGAAAGCTAATAGTCTTGATGGCTTGGTGCTAGAAATTACATTTCTTTGTCTTAGCCTCATTGTGTTCTAAGGGTGTGGTAATTTTTGCGCCCTGAGCAGCAGTACTTGAGGGTTCAGTCTTTCTTCAGATATGATATTACCTCTAGAATTTGTTCAGCTCTGTTCAACATTACAAACAAAATCATAGCTAATATTGTTCTATGTCATTCATACAATACACTAATTTTCCCTATGGTTACATTTGTCCTCATAAATACAATGCTACTTCCATCCTTTTAACTGACTCAAGGACCTATTAGACCTTAAATTAGTTATTTTATACCAGTTTATTTACATTTATTATTCTATCCATTATCTCAGCATGATGTGTGATGTTAACAGATTGGTCTGTCTGCTCCAGCAAGCAACCCACAATCTCAATATTCAATCATTTTAATAAGTCCTCTAACTCTGGTCACCCATATGGATGCAGTCCTTTACTTTCGGGCCTCCCAGCCAGCTCCACCCTTCAGATGATTCAGAATGCTGCAGCACGCCTCGTCTTCAACCAGCCCAAGAGAACCCATGTCACACCCCTCTTCATCTCCCTCCACTGGCTTCCTGTATCAAATTCAAGGCCTTGATGCTCACCTACAAGACCTTGTCTGGAAGAGCACCCTCCTACCTCAACTCTCTCCTGAGGGCTTACATTCCCTCTCACAATCTGCGATTGATTAGCGACCGACGTTTAGTAGTTCCTACTCAGTGTTAAGCAAGGTCCCTTTCCAGAACCTTCACACTAACTGTTCCTCAGTGGTGGAATGAACTTCCAACCTCAATCTGGACTGCAGAATCTCTCACCATCTTCAAAAAACAGCTAGAGACCCACCTCTTCCATGGACACCTAACTAACTCAAAATAAAATAAAATAATAAATAAATTGCACTTACATTTAGCAGACGCTTTTATCCAAAGCGACTTACAAATGAGAGCACACTCACACACCAATGGTAGCAGAGCTGCCATGCAAGGTGCTAGCTTGCCATCGGGGGCAACTTAGGGTTCAGCCTCTTGCCCAAGGACACTTCGGCATGGGATCACCCGGGCCGGGATTCGAACCACCAACCTTACGATTAGTGGATTAGTGCACAACCCACGCTACCGACTGAGCCACAGCCGCCCTACACCTCTACTCTGTGCACTTTGCTTCTTCTGGAACTCAATTAATGGATCATGTATGGTAGCACTATTTGTATTGTTCTCTGCTTGATATATCGCTTTGCTTGTATTTTTCTCCTTTGTAAGTCGCTCTGGATAAAAGTGTCTGCTAAATGAATAAATGTAAATCTAAATGTAAAATGTAAACCTCACTTGTGAGAGGATTATGCAATTTCTGGCCTTAAATTAACAATGAGTATGAGTATGAGTACAACCAAAGCAGATAAATGTGCTGACATGATCTATTAAACCAGGGGTCTTCAACGTTTTCCAGGCCAAGGACCCCCAAACTGATGGCGAGATGGAGCAGGGACCCCTTTATTATATATATTGTATGAAATTGTGTTATATCAAACTGGTACCAAAACTTTCGCGACCCCCATGCAGGACCCCCTGTTGAAGACCTCCGTATTAAACAATGGAAAAAGGAGTTAGTCATGAAACAAAATGGTCAGAAAATAAATAAATAATACAATGTCAGCACTCCTTGTGAATATTGGTCATATGTGAATATCACGCAAACAGTTGAACACTGCTGAGCACTGGGAATCCAGACTGGCCCTAATCAGAGGTGTTTATGAAAGTCTACATTCTTACACAGACGTCATAGATTGTAAGCAGGAACATTGTTCTGCAGCTTCAAGACATAAGAGAACTGTGACTCAGCAGGAATGGGGTTAAGTGTACCAGAGCTTCAGTCTCTAAACAGCTCAAACCACATATACAGTCACGGCTCAGAGACCGCAGCATGACATCAGTCATGCAAACATACAAAATCCACGGTGAGAATAAGAGCAAAGGTTATTTAGATACAACAACACACACACACACCATTCCCAATGTTGCTTTTATTCACAGTTGAACGGTTACTCCACCCAGTTAATACACTTCAATGTGTTAGGTAGTTTGTTTGTTTCTTTTGTGTCAAGAATGAAATTTCATATATTGTTTGTTAACTAGCTTAGAATTTTGCATAATCACTCACTCACTCACTCCCACCTAGGGGTGTCACCATACATTAAAGTTTAAGGCTTAGACATATATTACGATACTATACCAGCTGAAGTATCACAATACCATGCAATATTGTGTGAATTCATAATTCAAATCTACAAAATGAACCAAATTTACAAAAATACATAGATATAAATGAAAACAGAAAAAACAGATTTTCATCTCAATACTTCCTCAGAGTACGAAGAACAACATTAGGAATAAATAACTGAATTCAGAGACAGACTCCAAAAAAATAATAAAATTGGAAATGTAAGCTCGTTTACTAGCAAACACGGCTAATTTTAATATTTACACAGAGCTGTTAGCATAATGATAGCTCACTTCGGTTCATTTTTTGTATTTACACACAGAGGTTAGTATAACATTATGGTGCATTCAAGGCCCCCTGGGAAGTTTGTATTTACAAGTTGTGAAGTCGTAACTACGACATCAATTACATTTACATTTATCCATTTAGCAGACGCTTTTATCCAAAGCGACTTATAAATGAGAGCACACTCACACACCAATGGTAGCAGAGCTGCCATGCAAGGTGTTAGCTTGCCATCGGGGGGACTTAGGGTTCAGTGTCTTGCCCAAGGACACTTCAGCATGGGATCAACCGGGCCGGGATTCGAACCACCAACCCTACGATTAGTGGATTAGTGGACAACCCGCTCTACCGACTGAGCCACAGCCGCCCAATTCACTTTGGTCGTGTAAGATGGCATTGTACCTTTTCTTAATTAACTACAAAAAAATAAACCAAGGTTTTTTTTTTTAACGCTACTTCTGGAAAATGAAAAACAAAGAATGCAAATCAGGTGTGTTTAGTTTTTTTCTAATGTCTTTAATCAATTTGTGAAGCCACTGTAAATTACACATTATATCATAATTGTACAATGCTATCATATATAGTGCAGACAGTTAGCTTGTTTTATTGTTAAAAGAAAAAAAAAAGAAAGAAAAAAAAAACTGACAAAGACAGGTTCTGTTTGCCCACTCGTAAATACGAATTTGGGGTAGCATTCATGTGCGTTCAACTCATAAATACAATCTTTGCACTGGGACTTTGGCTAATTGTAGTATTTACACACAGCTTACTAGCAAACAGGAAATATTTAAAGATTAAGGTAAAGAATTTAGGTTAAATGAAGCGCCACTAACCTTTGTGTATTCTGCAAAAAAAGGAAGATTTAGCGTTTTAGCAAACATAGTACTCACTGCCACATATACAACATTACTTATGGTACAATTATATTGACGCTAAAAAGTACAATGGTATTGGCGGTATTCTGAAGCTTTAATATCATGATATAACCCTACTTCCTATAAGCACTTTTATCCTGGTCAGGGCCACATTGGATCAGGATATTACCCTGAGAACACTAGGCATGAGGAATACACCCTGGATGGGACTCTAGTCTATCTTTTTTTTCTCTCATTTTAATTAACCACTTGGGAAAACTTGTTAAACTCATCAGATAAAAGTAAAACAGCTAAAAATAGTTGCAAACCCTCTGGGTATATCTTTGAATTATTTTGCTGTTACGTATTAGTTTTGCATTTTCAAAAAATCCTAAACCTGAAAAATGTTTGTTCCTTTTCTCTGAGATCTGAGGGCCCTTGTTCTGTCCACAATCCACTCTGGACTAACTGTCCCTGCTTTCCTGTAGCAAATGAACTGAGGTCAATGTGTGGCTGTAGTCCAGTTGTCGTCCCTCACCACTGTGTCCACACATCTCAATGTCCTGAGCTTCAAAACCAAGCGATTAGAGACTTCAAAGATACGAGTCAGTAACAGTTCCTGTGTCCTCGTTTTCAATGCCTTGAGCTACACTGCTCTTTAATGGTGCCATTGGTCTGCTGTATCTCAGACACAGTACATGTTATAGACACACTCACTGGGTTACCGCCTTGTGGGTCAAAGGTCAGTCTGGTTAAACTTTCTGTGCGGACTGGTTACAATTTGTTTGATTTTGATGTGTGTGAGACATTGTGACTATGACTCATACAGAAAGCAAATAGTATGAGACCGATACACACACATACACACACAGATAAAGTAAGACACACACACTGAAGTGTAGGTGTAGTCCAAAATTAAAGATAATCAGAGCAGCATGTGGTTGACTGTATTAAAATACATACATAGTTGGCAGTAAATTCCTAAATCAACAAACACCGTATATGTGGAAATAAAATTAAAACCACCAATAGGTGTTCAGTTTCACGTTTGCTCAGATCCTCCTCATAGTTGTTACTAGCCATTCCGAAGTCACGATTAAAAACCAAAGGTTATAGGGCCTTTTCTGTAATGGTGCTGAGGCTTTGGAACAGCTTGCCCCTTTCGATCAGATCTTCCCCTAAAATAAATTCATTTAAATCGTCCCTGAAAATCAAGCATTTATGGCCACAAAAACCACAAAAAAACAACCCTCTGTGAAATCCTTTACAGAGTGCCAATAGCTAAAATTGAATGGATTATGATTCATTCAAGTGGCACAGCTATCCATTTGTAAATCCAATAGTCATACCAGTTTCCATTCCTAATTGAGTTCGTCTCAAATCTAAGCTTCTACCCTTCCATCTCTGGCAATCCTTACAAATCCCCACAACCATCTGGAGTCCAATTCCCCCTGATTGTTTGCCTCTGCTAACTGGTGATTGACGTAAGTCTGGTATGTAATGTAATAAGTGCTAATTCGGCTAATGAAATAGTATTTTCTGGAGTTCCCCTTTGCTTCTAACATGCACATATTATCTCCTATAATGCTGAAAATTTCAATAAGCAAGCCTATCTACGCAAGATGCTTAGTGCACTTTCATGCCAAAGGTCTTATGACTAATTACAGCTCAGCCAGAGAGAGAGAGACAGAGAGAGAGAGAGAGAAAGAGAGAGAGAAACATATGAGTGAGTGACAAAGTCGTCATGTATGCAAACCTAAATGCATACAGTTGAGTTTACATATAACCAGGCTAAAGACTATTTTTTAACTGTATTACACAACTACTTTATATATATATATATATACAGTGCCTTGCAAAAGTATTCGGCCCCCTTGAACTGTTCAACCTTTTGCCACATTTCAGGCCTCAAACATAAAGATATAAAACTGTAATTTTTTGTGAAGAATCAACAACAGGTGGGACACAATCATGAAGTGGAACCAAATTTATTGGATATTTCAAACTTTTTCAACAAATAAAAAAACTGAAAAATTGGGCGTGCAAAATTATTCAGCCCCTTTACTTTCAGTGCAGCAAACTCTCTCCGGAAGTTCAGT
>JAFFST010048438.1:95564-108200 GCA_022414735.1 Noturus placidus | reverse complement strand
TGTTATTGGTGTTCACCGCAGCCAAATGCAGCATTGTTGCCCAAGACAAATTTCCCTCACGGGACAATAAAGTTTAACTAACTAACTAACTAACTAACAAACACACACACACACCTGTGTTAAGTACAAGTTGCTTCTTGTACAATTTAAATACTTATTTTCCTCATTCTCTGGATAAATAATAAAGTATAAATAATAACAAATAATTTGTTTCAAATAAAAATCATTTGTGCAATATATTGTGCAGCACTGGAGAAATATAAAAAAAATGTCATGGAAATATAGAATCATGGTAAAAAATGCAGAAAAAAAGATATGTAGAAATATTTACTTTCATATTCACGTGAGGTGATGTTTTGGGAAATTTAAGGTAAATTAAGGTGAACATGAGCTGTTTGGTAGCAAGAGCTAAGTTATGATTTCCTTAAACATCCTAAAATACTAAAATTACTTTGTACTTTAATTGAAAAATATGTGTAATATATAATAAGTCTATATATCTCCAATGGCATTTTAAGGGGTGAAAGGGTGACAGAGTAAACAATACACCTTGTCTAAGCTATGGGCTAGAAAGAAATCAGACCCAGCGTCACTTCTTCATTTCATTCCGTGTATTCTTCTTACAACCAACGACCATCGGTGGTGCTGTTGCTCTCTGTTCCAGAAAAATCTGAAACAATCTGCATTCGGACATTTGTTAACAGCAAATCCTTTGATGTGGATGCCAAAAACCAGTCTGTACAGGATTTCGCTGAAGTTTAGTGTTTGTTGCTGCCAAAACTGCTTAAATTTGCGAAACTGCATTTACACAAAATACTTTTGTCGTGATGTTTGTTGGTAAACGAGACCTTTTCGCTGAACTCGCGTCCGACACACATGAATCAAAGAGGGCTTTGGATGAATGCATGTCGCGATGACGTCACGTGACACATCTTGGCCCAAACCTGTGGGAAATCTGCGGTAATTTAGAAAAATTGCAAGCTCCTCCAAATATTGCTGAGTATCATATAGATTTTGTGTTCATTTCTGCAATCACAATCCTGGAGGGAATGAAAAATGAAAGCGTGTACATTTATTTATCTTTGCATGAAAGGTCCATCAGCCCCTCCTGTCTGTGTTTGCTTTGTTTTTTTACTTTGCCGGTCAGTGTTTTAATTAAATCAGGCTCTTGACTAAGCTCCACTCAATCCACTGTAATGAAAGATGGGAAGGAGGACCGGCTCTTAGATGGGTGATTTATAGCCACTGTTGTGCTCTTGCTCTGAGGAAATGCCTGGCATAATGACAGCGTACATCCTGGCCTTGCTGTATTGAGTACAGTACCTGTGACCTGCAGCTAAACAAGCATGCACTGACTACCAAATAGGGATGGTTTGTCCTCTATCTAATATGGCAAATGAAAAATAAAAAGTATTAGCCATCCATTTTGTGACCCAGACAACGTGCTTGCCATTCATTTGTCCTCATTCATTTTTCTTTCACATTCATTGGTTTTACCGAATGATATTTTAGCCAATAAGTTTCATTAACACCACTCGACAATTATCAACTAGCTCATCCAGACACACAATTTATCTTGTCCTTTTAGTCTCACCTAAGCGTGTAAGCTTTTTGCCCGGTTTGAACTGATTCACCCGTATTTGCATATGCATTTGCAGCCGTCCCTGAATGCAAATCCGCCTCGCCCGCTGAACTTTCTAAAGAGCGGAAATGAAAATCAGCATGATGCAAGCCAGTGCCAATCGGCATCATTAGTCACTGGCTGCTTTTGTCTCGTAATTCCTCAGAGGCAGCATTCCAAATGCATTATGGCTATCAATAGATGGCATGATTTTAATATTCTTAACTAGCTAAGATGCTCTGACGCTCGTTTCGGTCTGTTTTTAACAATGGGAGATGAGATTTTCTCAGAAAAGCAGAAAAAAAGGACAAACGTTAGTGTTAGTCATCGGACATTACGCTGCTTATGCACCTTTTTTATGCATTTTACATAAAAATCTCTCCGTTCTGAGTGTCATGTGCTTTATGTAAATCTATTCAGCCTAACAGGAATGGATTTTGACAGAATGCAACATTAATGAACTCACCCATCATACCAGTGCCCTGGTTAAAGTTACTCATTACATTTACATGGACAACAATATTCCGATATTAACCTGATTAATACGATACTCAGATTAAGAAACTAGCATGTAAACAGTGTTTATTGATGACCTTAATCCGACTAAAGTCATACTCGATGTCACGTTTCGTGACGGCGGAGAGATAAAGGCTGGATGTAAATGCAATAGGAACAGTCTTTATTAAGAGAGGCAGGCAGTATATTCCAAAAACGTAATCCACACGAGTAATCCAAAACAGGCGAGGGTCAGGTGATCATGCAAACAGAACAATACAGGGCGAGGCAGAAAGCGAGGTCGAGGTAACGGAAAACTAAAACTAAGGAACTAAGACTAAGAACTGGTAGCGGAGAAACCAGCATAAACTAACTAACATGGATTACGAACTATGACTACGAACTATGACTACAAACTAAATTTACTCATACACATTCAATATTCCGCGCTGTGTGCTGTAAAAGCGTGTGGTATATAAGCATACACCGCGTTGTAATTGTTGACAGCTGAGGGCAATGCAGACACGTGAACAAATAACCAATGGCTGAACAGGGAGGAGACAAAACAGTAACATAAACAAAACACACGTGTCGAACTGTCATGAAATGACAACAAAGAAAAGAGCAGGTGCTCACGCATATGTGCAATGCACTCTGCTTCAAAGGGGGAATCATGACAGCACCCCCTCAAAGGCGTTACTCCCAGAGCGCCACGAAACACCCCAATCCATCGGCAGCCCCTGGCCCCCTGGGCAGAATGTCCCAAGCAGAGCCAGGAGACTGCGAAGCATTCCTGGTGAAACAGAAGAGCAGAGGGATGCTCATGGCAGAGCAGGAAAGCAAAACGACGTCCTCGGCGAAATGGGTAAGGCAGAGTACAATACTCAGCGGTGTAGGAAAGTGGAGCGACGTCCTCAGCTGAACAGGAGGCTGAGCGATGTCCTCTGCTGACCATAAAGGCAGAGTGATGTCCTCAGCTGAACAGGAAGGCAGAGCGACGTCCTCGGCAGGGCAGGAAAGCGGAGTGACGTCCTCAGCGGAACGGGAAAGCGGCATGAGATCCGCCACAGAGGAGGGAGAGTGGTAAATAGCCCCTGCCAAGGGCCCAGAGTATGCGTCGGCTGGCTGCAGTAGCTCCCGAAGGAGCTGAGCGACTTCCTCCGTGAGCTGCCTGCTCTGCTCCACAAGCGCACGACACCACTTCCCAAATTCGGCAGAACTGGAAAGTGGAGCTAAATCCTTGGCTGAGCATGAAAGCAGAGCAACGTACTCAGCGGAGCTTGCATACTGAACTTGGCTGGTCATGTCAGCGGATTCGGTCATGAGCATAACTTTATTGGGCACGTTAGCAAACGTGGGCATGAGCAGAACTTGGCTGTCTGTGTCGGCAGACTTGGGCGTGAGCAGAACTTGGCTGTCTGTGTCAGCAGACTCGGGTGTGAGCAGAACTTGGCTGTCAGTGCCAGCAGACTTGGGCGTGAGCAGAACTTGGCTGTCTCTGTCGGCAGACTGGGATGTGAGCAGAGCTTGGATGTTCATGTCAACAGATACTTGGTTGTGCATAGTAGTAGACATGAATGAGGGCAGTGCTTGGTTGTCCGTGTCAACAGACACATGGATGTGCATGTCAGCAGACTTGGACGTGAGCAGAGCTTGGTTGTCTGTGTCAACAGACACTTGGTTGTGCATGTCAGCAGACTTGGACTTGAGCAGATCTTGGTCGGCCTTGTCAGTTGACTTGGGCTTAAGCATGACTTGGTCGGCCATGTCAGTAGACTTGGGCGTAAGCAGGGCTTGGTCGTGCATGTTAACAGATACTTAGGACAGTACTTAGGCTTGGGAGGTCATCTCGTTGACCTCTAGCAAGAACTTGGCCTCATACAGGAGTTCTGGAACTGAGACCCCCTCATGGGTCTCATGTTCAACCTTGAGCTCTAAGGTTGACATACTGGCTTGTGGCTGGAGCTCGGGTGCTG
This sequence comes from Noturus placidus, assembly GCA_022414735.1. Classification (NCBI taxonomy): domain Eukaryota; kingdom Metazoa; phylum Chordata; class Actinopteri; order Siluriformes; family Ictaluridae; genus Noturus; species Noturus placidus. Next base: position 104,108 of record JAFFST010048438.1, on the reverse strand, counting down.
AGACCTCTTAATGGGTCTCACAGTGGAGGTCTGGGGCCACCATGTGGACCTCTGGCTGGAGCTTGGCAGGTGAAACCTCCTTGTGGTTCTCAGGTTCTAGCTCTGGTACTGCGGTTGAAGCGTCAACCTCTGACTGGAGCTCAGGTGCTGAGACCTCCTTGTAGGTCTCAGGCTGATCCTCTGAGGTCGCCAGGTTAACCTCAGGCTAGAGCTTGTTTGTCCATTTTAACATACCTTTGGTAGTTCATCCACTCATAATGCATGTGAAACGGTAGGTTAGCCTTGTTCTCCACATTAGCTCCCTTCAACAGCTGATCCAGGTTGTAGCTCTGCATTGGTTCTCCAAACTCTTGCAAAAATATTTCCATGAATTGCTTACTGTTCTCCAGTTCCCGGGATTTCATGGCTGTTAATCGCTGCACCCATTTGCGAGCTGGGCCAAAAAACCGGGACACCATGAAACTTATCCACTCTCATTTCCGCTGGGCTTAGTGTCCGTTAAACTTGAAAAATAGGTTTGACAGTCAAACAAAAAATAGCTCGGGCAGCCAAAGAGCCCATCAAACCTATCCGGAAGATCCACGAAAGTCTCCTGTGGAAACTGTATCGAGTCCAATGCGGGGATGATGGGCGTGGACTTCGGGGTTTTTTGTCCTCTCCGTTCTGATGCTGCATCCATGGTGTAGGCGGAATATTCTGTCACGTTTCGTGACGACGGAGAGATAAAGGCCTGATGTAAATGCAATAGGAACAGTCTTTATTAAGAGAGGCAGGCAGTATAATCCAAAAATGTAATCCACACGAGTAATCCAAAACATGCGAAAGTCAGGCGATTGTGCAAACAGAACAACACAGGGCGAGGCAGAAAGCGAGGTCTAGGTCACAGAAAACAGGGTCGATACACTAAGCATGAAACAGGAACTAAGACTATGAACTGGTAGTGGAGAAACCAGCGTAAAATAACTAACATGGACTATGAACTATGACTACGAACTAAACTTACTCATACATATTCAATATTCCGTGCTGTGTGCTGGAAGGCGTGCGGTATATAAGCATACACCAGCGTTGTAATCGTTGACAGCTGAGGGCAATGCAGACACGTGAACAAGTAACCAATGGCTGAACAGGGAGGAGACAAAACAGTAACGTAAACAAAACACACGTGTCGAACTGTCATGAAATGACAACAAAGAAAAGAGCAGGTGCTCACGCACATGTGCAATGCACTCTGCTTCAAAGGGGGAATCATGACACTCGATGTAAACACAAATGGCATTAAGACACGTGGAGTAATTCCTATTTTAATCATGTTATAGACATGTACAGTGAGGGAAAAAAGTATTTGATCCCCTGCTGATTTTGTATGTTTGCCCACTGACAAAGAAATGATCAGTCTATAATTTTAATGGTAGGTTTATTGGAACAGTGAGAGACAGAATAACAACAAAAAAATCCAGAAAAACGCATGTCAAAAATGTTATAAATTGATTTGCATTTTAATGAGGGAAATATGTATTTGACCCCTCTGTAAAACATGACTTAGTACTTGGTAATGATATTTAGTAATTACTTTTCATTATCAATGCCCTTTCACCCAGTTGTCTCTGAATCATTCAGATTGGCAAATTTCAGACGGGCATGTATATGTGCTATCTTGAGCAGGGGCGCTGCAGTATTTCAGTCTTTCATGGCGTAGTGTGTTATCAATTGTTTTCTTGGTGACTATGGTCCCAGCTGCCTTGAGATCATTGACAAGATCCTCCCGTGTAGTTCTGGGATGATTCCTCACTGTTCTCATGATCATTGCAAATCCACGAGGTGAGATCTTGCATGGAGCCCCAGGCCGAGGGAGATTGACAGTTCTTTTGTGTTTCTTCCATTTGCAAATAATCGCACCAACTGTTGTCACCTTCTCACCAAGATGCTTGGCAATGATCTTGTAGCCCATTCCAGACTTGTGTAGGTCTACAATCTTGTCCCTGACATCCTTGGAGAGCTCTTTGGTCTTGGCCATGGTAGAGAGTTTGGAATCTGATTGATTGATTGCTTCTGTGGACAGGTGTGTTTTATACAGGTAACAAACTGAGATTAGGAGCACTCCCTTTAAGAGTGTGCTCCTAATCTCAGCTCATTACCTGTATAAAAGACACCTGGGAGCCAGATTTTTTTCTTATTGATAGCGAGTCAAATACTTATTTCCCTCATTAAAATGCAAATCAATTCATAAAAAATTTTTACATGCGTTTTTCTGGATTTTCTTGTTGTTATTCTGTCTCTCACTGTTCAAATAAACCTACCATTAAAATTATAGACTGATCATTTCTTTGTCAGTGGGCAAACGTACAAAATCAGCAGGGGATCAAATACTTTTTTCCCCCACTCTACACACCTTAATCACACTATTAACGTCGTGTGGGAGTTTTCACCGCATTTTGCGACAGGACACGTACTCACACGGCAGTAGGCAACCGTTTGATGTCAAACAAGAGAGCACAGCTGTGTCTGAAACGGCGTACTTACCTACTATATAGTAGGTGAAATACATGTATCTCAGCTGTTATATAGTGGATACTGTACGTACGTGGTTTGGGACGCAGCCCACGGCTTCAAGCAGTCGTCTATTTGCACTTATATCATGACAAATAATTAAGCGCACTTGAAGCTTTCGTGAAATTAAAACACCCAAAACTGTATACAGGACCATAACGAAGACCAACTATATGTCGATATGTGAAATTCTGGAGGGAATGTCAAACGGCGTGGTGTGGGGACGTAATGACATGTGCGGTTAATCCATCTGTGTTCTATAACATGTACAATGGGAACATGAAAAGGAATATTCTAAAAGCAACTCATATAAACACCTTAAGCAGAATATTGTCTTATTCAAAATAAGGTCAGTAATTAGATTACTGCTGTCCATGTAAACGTGATCATCATGTCAACAATACAACTCAATTTTTCAACCATCTCATGTAAATATACCTTAATAACGCCCCCTAAATCGCTGTTCTTCGCAATACCTTTGTTTATACAGTACATTATATCTTTGGGTGTTGCTCAAATGGGGTCTCACTCTTTTTCCCTACTTTGTGTTTAATTAATTACTGATAGATTTTTGTTTTAGAGAAAGGGAGGGAATGACTGTTTATAGCTGCTATAATGTAAGCGATGACAGGAAGTAACATTAAACGTTAACTATAAACAAATATACAAGTGCCACCATCCGTTCTTTAGTACTAAACAATTTGGTAACACTTAACCTAACTGCACATGAATAATTATGCACTAATACTTCAATTAATACCTAAATATGAACTGAACTAATGACAAGATAATGCATGTACTAATCACAAACTAAGAGCTAACTTTTACTATGTCGTGAGTCTTACATTCATATGTGAATAACAACCACCTTAAGTACGTTAGTACACGTTTGTTAGTTAATGAATGAATTAACACATAGGGATAAACTAAATCAAATGCACACTATAATAAAGAATATCACTGTATGGTGTTGGATTACTTTTATAATTTACATTGATTACTTCATGAATAGTACACAATTATTAGCTCATATTTAAGTAAGTATTAATTCATGTACTGTTATTGTAAAGTGTTACAAACAATTGGACAGTAATCATTCGCAATCTGCAGTGGTATAACAGGAAGAAAACCCTTTGGGACATGTTGTTTTAGGATCTTCAGGGTGGTAACAGGAGCTCCGCTTCATCACACCACCTTGCTGATTATAATTTTCTTATGTTCACTTTGTATGGAACATTTTGTTACTGCCAGCTCCGAGGTTTGTTCACAGAGGCCTGTTTTGCTTAGTCAGCAAATAAATCAGCGGCATAAATGACAGCCAGGATGACAGGAAAATCCAGACAATCGAACATCATGCATAATGACACATTTAGAGCAAGACAGTGAGAATGACGCACCCAGATGATAAAAATGATGATGGAAAAGTCTAATCAACCGTGAGCAGCTGCTACTGTATTTAACTTTACAAACATCAAGGAATAAGTCTCAAGTGCATATATTATCGCTCAGACATTTTCTGTTATATTAGTCGCTGTCTGTAGTTTTATTAATATATTAGTGTGAATGATAAATAAGGAATAAAAACGTGTTGTTAACGTGTTGTTAAATAAGGAATAAAAACGTGAATAAGAAAGTGTTTTATTCCTCTTATACCACGGTACGTTGCAGATGATTGCATTTTATTACTTATTAGAGAATTATACATCATACTTTGCATTTCTTTATGTTTACGTTTTATGGCGTGGAACGTCTGCAAAACAAGTTAGATCCCATTATTGCTTGTGTTATAGCAGCTAAAATAATGCAGCCGTTCCATCATCAGCCATGTTCTCATGTTGCCAAGAAAGCGCAAAATGGAGAATCTTTCCATAAATGTTAAATAAACATCTCCTTAAAGAAAAAATACATGGTTTTGCTTTGATAAACAGCAACATTTTTATTATTAGTCTTAGACGTTGTAGTCCAATGTAATCCCTGTGTTGGTTGCTTGACCGTTTTTATTTTCCTAATTTTTTGGAGTAATGTACCTCTATGTATTGTCACAGCAAAACCACCAGTGGTTTTTTTTTTTTTTTTTTATCTATTTTAGTTGGTTTAACTATGATAGCCATCTTCATGTCATGGCACACAAATTTTGGTTATACTGTTCACGGAAAACTCAATATCTCGGCTCATAGCTCCTTGGAAAAAAACCTGGTCTTTAGAGCACAATACAAGGTAGATATAAACCTATATACAGTATATATAAACATTTTGCACTTTCATGTTCCTTAGAACTTAAGCCCAAATGTAATGCTCAAGATTGCTCACAGCCCCACATTTAGGGTCAGTTTATAATGGGAAGGGTTCGAGTCTCAGTCTTAATTTTTTTAGGGGGTACCTAGGTAAGTATAGTGTGCATGCAGAACATTTCAGGTTGGAGATTTCTCTTATTTATTAATCTTCGTTATGTAGGCGAGAAAGAGACAATTTTTTTTGTTACATTTTCCTCACTTTCGGGTTGAATATCTCTGGTGGGTGACCAGATACAAGCATGATTTTTTTACAGAAATAAGTCCTCTATAGTAGCAATCTGCATTAAAAAAATTGTGAGCTTGAGATTGGAGGTAAACTCTGCAGGACAGTTGACCCCAAGGGGCAAATTTAAAGAACCAGCCTGATCTTTCATGTTGGTACAGGTGTACAATTGATATGTGTGAATAGATTTTTCCAAATACGGAAATACAGTGTTCAGTTGGGTGTTTAACAAATGCATCATACTCGTTAGCAAACTATGATCTTCTTTAACACATGGTTAACTCAATAAGGAAAGGTTGTATTATTAATTTGAAAAGTATGCTTAATGTATATATGCGCAAATAAACAACGCTGGCCTGTTTATTTTTGTCTAGTAAAGATGCCGATGCACACAAGCTGGCAGGAAGACAGAAAAAGCGATCCTGTAGTGTAGAAGAAAGAAAAAATTGCAATGTGTCTTGAAAAAAAAAGCTAGGCCATTATGGCATGCATTAGGAGAGTCACATCAGGATTGATGCGAATATGAAAATCCATTATGTGCATTTTAGCAGAAGTTTGAAAAGCAAGGAAAGGCAAAGGTTCAGTTCAATTCAATTATATTCAATTTTATTTGTATAGCACTTTTTTACAACAGACATTGTCTCAAAGCAGCTTTACAGGAATATAAACACAGTATACACATAGTAAAGGTGAGAAATGATCCCAACTGAGCAAGCCACTGAGTGGCGACAATGGCAAGGAAAAACTCCCTAAGGTGTTAAGAGGAAGAAACCTTGAGAGGAACCAGACTCAGAAGGGAACCCATCCTCATCTGGGTAACAACAGATATTCTTAAAGAGATAATTATTGATCTATATGTAATCTGTTTGGCTTAGAAAAAATCCTTTGTCCCAGCATTCTGGAATTGGAGTAGATGAGAGCTCCATCCAGAAGTAGAACCTCCGAGACTGATCATGCAGGTCCGGAGAGCAGAAAGGACCAGGATCTCCAACATCTCCATAATCTCATGTGTAGCTCGGCAGAAGGAGAGAGGGAGAGAAATGATTGTTAACACTGCGATTTATCATGATGGAAAGTCTAGTCAGGGTAGGCTAGAGTGAATAAATACGTTTTAAGTCTAGACTTAAACACTGAGACTGTGTCTGAGTCCCGAACACTAAATGGAAGACTGTTTCATAACTGTGGAGCTCTATGAGTGAAAGCTCTTCCCCCTGCTGTAGCCTTCGCTATTCGCGGTACAGTCAAATAACCTGCATCTGTGGATCTAAGTGGTCGTGGCGGATCATAGAAGATCAAAAGAACGCTTAAATACTGTGGTGCGAGACCTTTCAGTGCTTTATAGGTTAATAATAGTATTTTAAAAACAATGCGAGATTTAACTGGGAGCCAATGCAGGTGGATAAGATCGGGGTGATGTGGTCATATTTCTTGGTTCTAGTTAGGACTCTAGCAGCTGCATTCTGGACTAGCTGGTGTCTGTATCTGCACTGCCCAAGTTTAACACTGTGATTAAAAAGGATGTTCAGCTACACAGATGATATGATGTGAGATGAAGATGTTAAAATCTTGTTTTAAAATCTTTTTAAAAACCTGCTGTCAAGACTCTTTGTGTCGGTAGGGAGATCGAACAGGTCCATGCCATTTAGAGCGAAAATGTATGAAACTCCAGAGCTATTAATAAACTCACCGTAACATCCTGTTTACTCAGCCGCAGGTAAACACACTCCATCTGGAAAACACTTTGAGATTGCTCATGCGTCCTTTTACCTGCACTTGTGCATCTGTGTGTGTGTCTGTGTGTGTGTGTGTGTGTGTCTGTGTGTGTGTGTGTGTGTGTGTGTGTCTGTGTGTGTGTACAGAAGTTTAATACTTAACCGAATGGATGTTTTACACAAATATTCTTTTACAAGTATAATCTCTTACATCTACTGTACAGTTTAACTCCATCTATAAGATACAGTGATGAGAGGGGTTTTTTCAGTTATTGGTTCTATGAAGTAATTCATTCTAGATATGCAGAAAATTTGTTACAATTGCATACATCAGCTATCTATAGCAGCTTTCTTGAGTCCTGATTAATCAACTGTGCTGTATGTCATATCCCAGGTGGAAAAGATTGGCATATTAGTGGGTATTTGACTGATTAACCTTTTTCTGTTTAGAACAGTGGAAGATAATTAACATTTTTCATTTATATGTGTATATAAAGAGAGAGAGAGAGAGAGAGAGAGAGAGAGAGAGAGTTGTGTGTGTGTGTGTGTGTGTGTGTGTGTGTGTGTGTGTGTGTGTGTGTGTTTGTTTGTGAGCCTGAAATAGTGCAGCAGAGTTTAGTTTCTCTGCTGCATACTCTCGGGGTTATCTCCATAACCTCCTGTGCAGCTTTGTGCCGCTTACACATAACTGTTTATCATGCAAACCAGAGTCACTGGGTGAAGTCTGCTGCTGTTGTTGCTTCTGCTGCGCCACCGGCTCCTGTGCTCGTGGAAGATTTATTAGTCTGTGACTTCATCACCTGCACCGCTGTTCATCGGAAGATGTGTTTCTGCAGAGTGACTATTCATAGGGTTTCTGCATACATGAACGCAGCGTGGGGGTTTTGTATTGACACATAACCTAACCACTAAAACTCATAATAAATAGATTTAAACATTTTATTGTTATATGACAGAAAAAAAATTATATTTCTCTCAAGAGATTTTTTTTAACATTTATGGAAGGAGTCTCCAGTGTCAGTGCTTTGTAACAGCGACCCTGTGTCCCAATTGGCATACTTATATTATGTACTAAAAGTATGTACCCTATTTGTGTAGAAAACAAAATACACACGTTTGAGTGAATAGTAAAAGAGTACTTCATTCATTATTCCTTATATTATTTATACCAGGGGTGCCCAATACATCGATCGGTCAATCGCAAAGGAAGTGCAAGCGAAGACGCAGCGGAAGGCTTGTGCGCAGTTTAACATTGCACTGCACGGAGCAGATTGACAGCTGTCGGTCAGAGTTTGACAGACGCTTTCAAGACAATGCTTTGCTTGAGCTAGTCACTACATTCATGTGCTATCCATTTAGGGACTATGTTGAGGTTGATTCACTCGCATTGAAAATTGCAACGCTGTTTCACCTGAACACGTCTGAAGTGGAGGATGAGATTTTGAAACTACTGACATTCAGCTGAAGTCTAGGGCTCATGGACAGTTTTGGAACTTACTCACAGGGGAAAAGTACCCAAACATGAGGAAATGTGCATCCTCCTTTACTGCATTATTTGGCTCTACTTATTTCTTTGAAGCCTTTATTTACGGTCCCACATGAAGATTATTAAGTCCAAATACCGTTCCACAATGACTGATCATCATTTGGAGGCCTGCTGGAGGCTGGTACCAGCAGCTACTGTCCGGACTATGCAACCCTGACTGATTCTATTCAGTGCACGTCATCAGAGTAAGGTACTGACCAAAAATGTACTGAATTGTAG
>JAFFST010048438.1:84466-95544 GCA_022414735.1 Noturus placidus | reverse complement strand
TATATATATATATATATATATATATATATATATATATATATATATATATATATATGCTAAATATTAGCTGAAACAGTGTCCAGAGTAGTTATGTGTTGTTCATGAATGTTTCCTTCATTTTGAATAAATCTATAATATGACTCGGGAACAACGAGCTGTCTCAGCGAGTGATTCGTTCATTTTGTGTTGACCGTGTGTGCGCTGCAACGTCCCCATAGGTTCAGTACAGGAAACAGAAACAATTAGTGCAGCTCTCGAGTCTTCGGGTTTGAGTCGTTCGTTCATCACGTCACAGCCCCAAAGCATTAAGCCCATGGGGCGGTCATGGGATTAACAAACGACTCGAACCCGATTCGAGAAGTGAACCGATCGTTTTTGTTTCCGTGGAACAGACGTGACAGAACGACTTGGATCGGGAAGGGAGGTGAACTAACAGACCGCATAGCCTGAAGTCCTTGGCCGCATTAGCCTATAGTTTATTTTTTATTCCAAATGTGATCAACTTCCCATCACTAGTCCACGGATACACACTTTGAAAATCTACCAGAAAAAGTAGACCATGGGATACTCATTTCAACATACTACAATTTGGGATGCACTAAATCTAACCTTGTACACTATTTAATACGGATATTATGCCAACTGAGATGCAGGGTCAGTATTTTTTTTCCCACCACAGGAAAGTATTCAGAATAGACATCTTTGCACTTTCTAGTTTGCCAAGCGTGTCTTATTATCTTTATTATTTTCCTCTAAAAGCATTCCTTACACAATATTCCTTACACAATTTACAGGAACAACATTACTCAAGACTACCATCTACAGTACATCAGCAAGTCTGTGCTTGTGTGTTCCTTTCACCTTTCTTCCTTTCTCAATAAATGTGAACATCGTAAAAAGAGATACTGGTCTTGATTGATTATGAAATAACGATAGTTCAGTTCATAAAAAAATCTTTCTAAATAAATTACCCTTTAAAAATAGATAAAAAAAACAGGCAAAGAACAAAACTGATATAGTTTCTGAAAACTTTTTAAACGAGGGCGGCTGTGGCTCAGTTGGTAGAGCGGGTTGTCCACTAATCCACTAATCGTAGGGTTGGTGGTTCGAATCCCGGCCCGGGTGGTTCCATGCCGAAGTGTCCTTGGGCAAGACACTGAACCCTAAGTTGCCCCCGATGGCAAGCTAGCACCTTGCATGCAGCTCTGCTACCATTGGTGTGTGAGTGTGCTCTCATTTGTAAGTCGCTTTGGAAAAAAGCGTCTGCTAAATGAATAAATGTAAATGTAAACGTCTGCACTCGAAATGCATTTATATATCCTTTAAGAAAGTGCATTTTTAATTTCTTAAAAATGATTATTCACGTACTCACTCATTCTTTTATCCTTTAATCAAGTACTTGATTATCCTACACAGGGTCGAGGAGACGTTTTAAGAATGTTTGTACCGACTTGGTACCGAAGTATCAGTTCTCATGACATCCCTAGAGCCAATCCATTGCAGGGCATAGTCACACACCTATTCACTCACTACGGACAATTCAGAAATGCCATTCCACCTACAAAGCATGTTTTTGGGCTGGGGGAGGAAACTGGAGTACCCAGAGGAAACCCCCAGATTTAATAAGATAAAAAACACACCGTGTCATGTTAACAAGTAACTACAAGGCACAAACTCTTTTTTATATGGTTTATCTACACACACACACACACACACACACACACACACACACACACACACACAGACGTATTATTTGCACTCCATAAAATTCTGGTGCCAGATATAAAATAAGAAAAATTAATGAATAAAAAATACAAAATGTTTGTCATTGTATCAAAAAGTTATTATTTGGTAAACAATACAATATAATGTAGTACAATCTAATCCAACACAATCTAATTCAATCAAATCCAACCCAATCCAATCCAATCCAAAACAATCCTCAGTGATATAATAGTGGCTGTGAAAAGATTGTACCCTCCACACCACAAGGTGGCAGTAAATTCACACCGCTTTTCAAATTTCACAGAAGGTTTTTAATAAGACCGCATACCAATAACAACTCGTTTTCTACATAGGTGCACTCTATACGGTACAATAGTATTAGCTGTACTCTACATGTTTGAATTGGAACTGACCCAGGGGCGACGTTTAAGTGGGTCTACTAGATATAGAGTTGTTGACATTCATTCATTTATAAGTGTTTTGGTTAAAGAACAGAAGTATGAATTCCACATGAATGTAGTTCTCATTGTAGCCCTGAGGTTTGTGTCAACGATAAAAACAACGCGAATGAAATGTTAGCCTAGCTTTCGGTTAGCCAGCTACAGTAGGAAGACAAGCTAACAAGCTAATTAAAGTTAATAAGTAAGTATACAGTTATATATCCGAGTCAATGTGTGCTTGAGACTTAAATTTTATGTTAATATTAAGGTAAATTATTATTCAGTAATTATTTAAATGTAACTTATTTGACCGTTGTAGCTTATACCTGAAACTGAAAGTGTGCTACAGCAACTAACTTAGTTAAAATAACACTAATTATCTAGTTATTATGCACAAATGCAGTTAGGGTTCGTGTATAATATGATGTTAAAATGGTATATAATCTAAATGTTGGGATGAATAACATTTCATTCTTCTTTCTCAGCCATCTGCCTGAAACTGAAGCTGTACAGCTGATAACAGATTTGTTCTGACATGAGAATCAGCGTTGCCAGTGTTGTTTCAGGGGAAAGTAGCTAATGCATGCTCAAGTCGCCATCATAAACTGCATTTACATGGACAACAATAATCCACGCTTAGTTTCACCGCATTTTGCGACAGTTCACGATCACACGGCAGTTTTAAGTTTTACGGCGTACAAGAGAGCACGGCTGTGTCCCAAACCACACACTTTCTTACTATAGGCCTGCAATGGGGGAAAATACATGTATCTCGCCTATTATATAGCGGTCAGTACGCGGATTGAGACGCAGCCCACAGCTTCATGCAGTTGTCTATTAGCATGTACAGCATGACAACGTCACTGACCAAGATTTTTATTTTTTTAAATCTAATTATTGACCTTACTCCGATTAAGATAATAATGTGATTAAGGTGTTTACATGAGTCACTTTTCGAATACTCCTGTCATGTTCCTGTTCTACATGTTCTAGAACAGAATTAGATTAACAGGCCGCGTCATTACATCACCGCGCCATGCAGTCTGGGTCCCTCCAGAATTTCATGTATCAACATATATGGCACCGTGTACAGTTTCGGGTGTTTTTATTTATTTATTTTATGAACGCTTTAAGTGCAGTTGATTATTTGTCCTGCGGTATGTGCTAATAGACGACTGCTTGAAGCCGTGGTTCTGCGTCTCAAACCGTGTACTGATCGTCTATAGAGTAGCAGAGATACATGTATTTTTCCCCATTACAGGCCTATAGTAGGCAAGTATGCAGTTTGGGACGTGGCCGAACTCTCTTGTTCGCCGTAAAACTGCCGTGTGTGATCGTGTCCTGTCGCAAAATGTGGTGAAAACTCTCACACGACGTTCATAATGTGATTAAGGTGTTTACATGTCTGTAATACACGTCCATAATACGACTAAAACAGGAGTACTCCACCTGTCTTAATTCGATTAGAGCTTAATTAGAGTATGACCTTAATTAGATTAAGGCAAGTACAAATTGCTGTTTACATGTTTCTTAATCAATGTATTTTCTTAATCGGGGTAAGAGTGGATTATTGTTGTAAACGCAGCTATTGATTGGCTGTTTGCAACATCAGCTTGCACAAGCACAATTCAGTCAGAATTTACACACTAGTGGTGACTTGAGTGAACCTGCTCTCTCAACTCCTATAACCAGCAGCTGTGATGTGAGCTGAAGAGCCGTTTCGATTGCCGGACTTTCACTAACATCAGTTCAAGAAGTAGCTAGATTTGTCATTTAAAAAAAAATTGTTTATGAAGTTGCTAAAGGGGTCTAAAAATTAACTAAATCGACAAAGTCACTAAGTTGGTGACACTGGAAAATTCCCCATGTTGTGACTCCTAACACCTTCACTGTGCTTGTTAGTGTTAGTTTTCTTTAACAGAAGACTATTAAGTGATGATTATGATTAATAAGATTTCTCTTTTATCTGTAATCCAGAGGGGAAAATGTACTCGAATGGCAAACCTTCCACAAGCCAGATTTTGCTCCTGGCCACCAGTTCAGCTCTCACTGCTCTCTTTTACTCGGTGTACAGGAAGAAGGCTAGCTGTGCTGCTAGATTAAGCGTAAGTATGAAAATGATTGGGATTTATTTCGACGAACAGCTGGCACAGTTAAAATAGCGTCTGATTATATTCTGATTAACAGGAAGCCAAGAAAATATCATTAGATCAAGATCTGCAGAGTGTTCTTGCCGAAGCTCCAGGCAAATGTATACCATACGCTGTTCTAGAAGGTACGAATGAATATCAGCATAAATGTGTTACAACAATTGTGCTACTTAGTGAAAATCAACCAAATGTCCTTGATTATTTTCCTATAACAGCAACCCCCCCCCCCAAATGTTTTATTCCTTACTTATGCTAACACCTATTAAATTCGCTGTTTGATTTCTTGCTTACCATTCGGCCTTTTACATTATTTCTCTTTTTGCCTCATTAGCGATATGTATCAGGGATTGAATATTTCCTCTGCTGAATTTATACTGTAATTGAGAGAGAGATTTTGAGTCTCTGTCTGTTGTCTCTCTATAGGGGTTGTTCAGTCTGTTAAAGACTCCTTGAACAGTCAGTTTGTGGACAGCTGCCGAGGTGTGATTGCCAGACTGACACTAAAGGAGAAGAAGATGGTGTGGAATTCGACCACTCATATCTGGTAAACGCATATGTTGCATATGAGTTTTTGGATTTGGTTTCATGCTTAGTACGTTATACTTGTCATTATACATACATTGTGTAACAAGTTCAACAAAATGCAGTGTAGAAAATGTGTGTACTCAAATTGACTTCCGAGCTTGAAATCTAGGAACAAAAATGAAAAGGTGATCCACCAGCGCACCAACACTGTACCCTTTGACCTCACGTCACACAACGACAACATCACAGCCACTGTGCGCGTGATCCGCCCCCTGGACGCCGAGCTGGACCTGGAGAAAACATACGAGAACTTCCACCCAGCCACGAGCTCCTTCACCAGCATCGTGGGCCATTTCCTGAGCGGTGAGCGGCCGCAGGGCGTGACCGAGATGGAGGAAATGCTGCGGCTGGGCAAGAGCATCACCGGTGTGGGCGAGCTGGTGATAGACGGCGGCATGGTGCGCCTGCAGCCACCCAAACAAGGATTGCGCTACTTCCTGAGCAGCCTGGACTATGATACACTGCTGGAGAGCCACAGGAGCAGCGTGCGGTTCTGGAGAGTTCTGACGGCGCTCATGGGTCTGGCAGCCTGCACCACACTGGCGTACGTGCTGTGGAGGTGCTACACCTGGCACAGGGAGAAGAAGAAGGAGCGTGAGATGATGGAGAAGTCCGAAGAGCAGAGGAGGACGGACGGAGAAGATGAGGCCATGCAGGTCGGAGCTTGTATCGTGTGCCTGAGCAAGCAGCGCTCATGTGTTTTTCTCGAGTGTGGCCACGTGTGCACGTGCTGGCACTGTTACCGCATGTTGCTTGTGCCAAAGAAGTGCCCCATATGCAGGGCTACTATAGACCGCGCAGTGCCTCTATACAACAGCTAATCACCTCTCAGAGAAAACCTTGACTAGTAAATCGTGTAATTTTATTTGAAAATATTACAAATTTCCAATATGGAGGTAGGTGCTATAGTGAATCTGGGTGAAAATCCAAATACTTTATTTAAAAGCCTTCTGTTTAAGCAGAACACTAAGTGTGTGTGTGTGTGTGTGTGTGTGTGTGTGTGTGTGTGTGTGTGTGTGTGTGTGTGTGTGTATAGAGCTGATGATTAAAAAAGATAAATATATTGCGATAAATTGTAGAGCAAAATACCTCAATAAAGGTTGTGGTAAAAATCAGGAAATATTTGTTGATGAACTTAGCTTTATTTCACAGAAATTGTTGTGATGTTATATTGATTGATGGATTTATTAGTAGTAACTGGTTTCAGAACAGTGTTAGAATAAGCATTCCTGCTCCCAGGGCTACTCCATTTGGCTGCTGGCAGCCAGAGGGAGCCAGAGAGGAAAAATATAAAGAGGAGAAAAGCCTGTGGACGTTTTTTTGCTTGAGCACTGAAGGTGATTTATTTATACCTGTGTGAAGATATTGTGATCATGGGTGTTGGGTGAAATTTTAAGATCTGGCAGATGCATTCATAGGTGAAAGGTTTGACACAACAGGCTTTATGCACAATATACATGTTAGACATATATATAATTTTGTTGTTGTTGTTGTTCAAGGGCTTTAAAATTATGTTGAATTCATTTCTTTCAAAAAAAATTATTTCTATTCATAAAAGGCTTCAATAACGTTTTCTTCTAATTATCATCAAAACAAATCTCAGCTACATTCTTTACGAAATAAAATGTCATTTCAGATCAATGTGCAGATCTCTGGAAATTTCTTACTCGGGTAAGTTTGCCCACAGAATTCAAGCTGTGGTTAGAGAGTCTGGTGACTTTCACCAACAGGTGACTTAATTAAATAGTAAAAAGCAACTGTACTAACAATGCATGACCAACCTCAAACATTCATTAAAAAAAATAAATAGAGGATTGTGTGTACTTTTTCAAGTCCAGAGGTAGAGACCTTGCTGATGACGTCCAAGCAGATTGAAACCTTCAAGATGTCGCAATGTTTGTTTGAAGCAGCTCAGTGTCCAAAATACATGGGGTAGTCAACAGATGGTGGGTGGAGCTTAACGTTTCTACAACACGGTAAAAAGGTGTGTTTGACCTGCTGAATTCTTGTATCTGATTAGTCAGGGGATGTCGTTTCGATTTTCTATATCAGTAGCTCGGACAGTAGTGCCGACTTCAAGGCAAATCACAGGTTTATATCAACGCACTCTTTCTAATACGTTCTCGTTTCTAGATGTAGTAACTACGTGCACACAGATTTGTATTGCAGACACTTCAGATCTAAGAATGACAAGAAATGGATATAAAAGACAATATTTAACAATGAAAAACTCAACAAATCGTTAATACGATGTCTCCAGTGAAGAAGGAGTCTCCAGTGTCAGCACCGCATTTTTTTGGTCTCGTTAACATCGAGAAACTGAGAGAACGATCGTTTATAGCTGCTGTAACGTAATTGATAACAGGAACTAACTTGTTTCATAGATGTTCCTCAACATTAAACTATTAACTATAAGCAATAAAGAAATACATGTACATAGAACATGTAATTGTTGGAAAATTGGTGTGGTACGAGATGAAAAAAACACTAGGACATGACGTTACAGACAAATCAACGCCTGGGTGGTGACGGCTCTTTATCATTTCACCCCTTACTAATCACCACCCTACTTTATTTTTTTGTTTAAACATTGTTTGAAGGTGTAATTTGTAATGCAGTCCTAACACAGTTCCTCAGCCCTGCCCCCTTTTCCTCGAAAAGGCAACAGTAGGGGTGGGGTCA
The DNA here is from genome assembly GCA_022414735.1 of Noturus placidus. Taxonomy (NCBI): domain Eukaryota; kingdom Metazoa; phylum Chordata; class Actinopteri; order Siluriformes; family Ictaluridae; genus Noturus; species Noturus placidus. Next base: position 87,962 of record JAFFST010048438.1, on the reverse strand, counting down.
GTTGAGAGGAAGAGAAAGGCTCATCAGTGTATGTTTTTGTACATAAGACAAACTCACCAGAATAGGGCGCTGTCTATTATATGCAGGGCTTTGCATTAGTATTCACTCCCCTTGAAGTTTAGCACATTTCATAGCTAATGTTATAACCTGGAATTGAGATTTTATTGTATTGTATTATTTGATGCGCAGTATATCTCTAACATTCTATCACGATCGCATTGAGGTCTGGGTTTTGACTCGGACATTCTGGCATTCAGGTTCTTGGATTTGAACCACTCCAATGTAGTTTTTCCATCCATCCATCCATCTTCAACCGCTTACTCCCTTTCAGGGTCACTGGGAACCTGGAGCCTATCCCAGGAGGCATCGGGCACAAGGCGGGGTACACCCTGGACAGGGTGCCAGTCCATCGCAGGGCACAATCACATACACAATCACACTCCCATTCATACACTACGGACACTTTAGACACGCCAATCAGCCTACCATGCATGCCTTTGGACTGGGGGAGGAAACCGGAGTACCCGGAGGAAACCCCCGACACACGGGGAGAACATGCAAACTCCGCACACACATGGCCCTGGCGGGACTCGAACCCTGGACCCTGGAGGTGTGAGGCGAACGTGCGCCCCCAATGTAGTTTTTTTTTTACTTACATTTTTACTAAAAATTGTTAGGCCACACTCAGAAAATAAAGGTACCAAACTATTTATTTCTTGTCGCTGGCATCTGTACTTTTATTGTTCATCTTTGAACTGGAAATGTGAATAAAGTATATTTTTATTTTATTTAGGTGCATAATTTGACCTTAATGTACTACTGAGGTACCCTTTAAAGCTTTACTTTAAAAATTAGTTAAAGGTAACACATGTACCTTCCCAGGTAGGTGATAGAGACATACAAAATGTATGATGGTACCACGGCAGCAACCAGGAAAGTAACGTTTGATACCTTTATTTCGGAGAATGTATTTTGTGAATATTTATGACATAATCCCAACAAAGTGAATTTCATTTCCAGATTGTCACACTACAACATGTGGAAAATATTCAAGGGGTGAATACTTGGGCAAGGAAGACTATATGTATGTATGTATGAACATATGTAATACATATGTATTATTATTATTATTATTATTATTATTATTATTATTATTGGGGGAATGGTGACTTGGTGGTTACCACTTTGCCTCACACCTCTGGGGTTGTGGGTTTGAATACCGCCTCCACCCTGGCATCTGTACTTTGCCTGTGAACACCCTGTGTTCTCTCCGTGCTTCAGGGGTTTCCTCTGGGTACTCCGGTTTCCTCCTCCTGTCCAACGACAAGTGTTGTTGGCTGATTGGCGTTTCCAAATTGTCCATAGTGTGTGTGATTGTACCCTGAACTGGGTTGGCACCCTGTTCAGACTGTCCCCAACCTTGTGCCCTGAGGCCTCTGGGATGGGTTCCTTGCTCCCCTACAACCCTGCATAGAATAAGCAGTAGGGAAAATGGATAGATGGATTTATTATTATTATTAATAATAATAATAATAATAATAATAATAATAATAATGTTGCAATAGCTGTCTTTGTAACGTTGTTTGTAAAAAATGAGAAAAAATAAGGATTTCATCATTTATTTGTTTAAACTGTTTAAAAAGGATTTGCATTTATTTATATATATAAGGCTTTACAGTTTTACCTTATTGCAGAACATCTGGAACATTCCCACCAGTGTAAACTCGCACTCCTCAGAGAAATTATGCAACATTAACAAAATAATGAATAAAGGAGATGAGGACTTTGAATGTCCGAATAAGCTACCATATCTAGAATTAAAATGATGATGCATAATATACTTATAATTATAATTTTACACTTTAAAGGTATGTTGTATTTACAAACGCATTTAAAAAATAACATTTTTTATTGATTTAAAGCCTATTTCGTAATTCTTGTGCAAATTGTCATAAAACTCCAAAAGGCTGCATTTTGCAAATTGATCAACAAGATCAGTTTTTGAAAAACAAAAACAAAACACATGCATCTTGCAGACAGTAATATCGAGGGGGGAAAAGTGCAGTTCACACAGTAATAAGAGAAACTCAGCTTGATCTAATCTCGGCTTGATTTTCCCTTCCCATCAGCTGTTTTTTTTCCCCCCATCAGCTGTGTTACGACTTTGAAATGGTCCGAAAACAACCCACGTGTCCCAAATCACACTGTATACACTACATAGTGCACTATTTAAAAAAAATAGTTTTCTTTTTTCTATTTTTCTTTTTCTTAAGCAATGGAAAGCTTAGTGGATAGAAAATAAAATCCCACACAGATGTACAGTGTGCAAACGATGTGCCCTAACTAGTAAAGATGAAACATAGTGCACTTTATATTTGTAGGGAATAGAGAGGCACCATTTCGGACACGCGTACGTGTTGTGCTGAATTTGTTCTACTGAAAGAATCGGAGTCCTTCTACGCTGATTGGATCGCTCCGTGAGATCCCGCCTACTTGCATTGCAATTGGGTTAGAATCCTCACGAAGCGAATTTGATTGGCTGGCTGGCAGTACGTCTGGCGAATCCGCGCGTGGGAGGGCGTATTTCGTGTTGAGGTGATTTCTGTGCACCACGTGGTTTCTCTGACTATAGGACCTGCTCTGGCCGAAACACCTAAACAGGTTCGCTGGTAAATAATAATATATACATATATATATATGTATATATTCTGTTTGATATTTTAAATAATTTTATATAGTTTAAGATGTATGTTTTTGTTGACTTTGGGTTTAGACGGGGAGAGAGAATCATGTCGCAGGTGTTGCCTTACGAGGAGAATATAAGTCGGTACGGTAACGATGGAGACGAGGAGCAAATGTCTCTCACCTGCCGCCTGCACAACACCAACAACTTCTTCAGCTCCACACAGAATAAAAGACCTCCAAAACTCGGACAGATTGGACGAAGCAAACGAGGTGAGGAGACTTTCAAGAGTTTCACACAAGCCCTACCTTTTTAAAGTTCATTTCAGCTGAACATTTCCAGGTAAACCCAATTAGCACCTTAAAGGAGAACTCCACCCTGAAACACTTTCAATACGATTAGGCTGGAAAATGTGCGATTTTTAATAAATTCTGGTTTTAACTCGTTCGTCGATTTTAGTTTTTCCATTATTCGCCTATGAAGTTATGATTGTGTCCCGCTCTGATGTCACAGGGCGACACTGTTATTGGTTATAGCGCACTGGCAGTGGAGTTTATCCGGTCTGTCTGGGACTTCGTGATCACAGAAATGAACGCAAAATTGCGCAAACGTCACAATTTTCTGTGGCGCTTGCAATTTTTCTGGATTACATCAGATGTTCCACAGATTTGGGCCGAAACGAGTCATGTGATGTCATCATAATGCACGTTCAGCCAAAGCCCTCTTCGGTTCACGTGCGTCGAACGTGAGTACAGCTAAAAGGTCTCGTTTATCAACAGACATCACGGCGAACAACTTCAAGTTGAACGTTTT
>JAFFST010048438.1:29385-54714 GCA_022414735.1 Noturus placidus | reverse complement strand
TTACAAATTGCATTTTGTGTTTACTTGTGTTGTCTTCGACTATTGTTTAAATTGGTTTGATGTTCCGAAACACTTAAGTGTGACAAACATGCAAAGGAACAGGAAATGAGGAAGGGGGCAAACACTTTTTCACACCACTGTACGTATTAATGTGTCTGTCAGCAAAGTAGCTAAGTAATGAGTTGTTAGCGTGTAATTATAGCACAACGCTGTTGCGTTCTTGATTCTGATTTAACAGGATTTCTGTGAGGAGATGTTTATTTAACATTTGGAAGGAGTCTCCAGTGTGCAACAGTCAAGGGTAACATGAAGTTTTCCGACACAGAACAGAGGAGTTTGTGCCTTGTAGTTACTTGTTAACATGACATGGTGTGTGCTTTTTTTAAAAAAAATGATCAACTCAGGGGGTTTCCTCCGGGTACTCCAGTGTTCTCCCCCAGTCCAAAGATATGCGTTGTAGGTGGAATGGCATTTCAAAATAGGCGTGTGAATAGGTGTGTGATTGTGCCCTGCAATGGGTTGGCACCCCGTCCAGGGTGTCCCCTGCCATGCGCCCTGAGTTACCTGGGATAGGATTCAGACTCTCCGGCAGACCTGTATAGGTTAAGCGTTACGGGAAATGGATGGATGGATGTTAGCCTTGGTAAATTGCAGTGGTATATAGTACAATAACTCCACCCCATTGTCGATTATTTATTTTCTGCTTGCAGACGGACAGTGGGGCTGTAATAATTCAGACGGTGGAGCTGTAATAATCAGACAAACTCTCTCATCATTTACTTAGCAGCAAGACTTTATTACATGCAGTTACACACTCCGTCATTGCACGAGAGGCACTACAGCGAACTGACAAGCGCTTGATAACCACGTTGGGAAAAAACACGATTGACCTCAAACATAGAGTCCACGTTTTTTAGGGGTTTTTTTCCACGCAAAGAGCCACATTCACGAGCAAAACGTTACACATCACCGGTGGCTCTCAGACAAACTCATGCATCAACAGACTCGTGCTCGCCACAGGGACTCACAGCTACACAGCAGCGATACCTGAGTGACAGTTACAATCTTGTGTGGAACAAACAAACAAAAAATAAAACGAATTTAAAAAAACAAAGACAAAATAAAAACACAGCCATTCATGTGGATAACTCTGAGCAGAAAACTTCGTGGAGTTCATATATACGATTTGCCACACTTAAAAGCAATCAAACGATGGCAAACTTCAGTAACAACAGCTTCACAGATTTCATAAATACACTAGTAAACAGCGCACAAGAGATAAACACGTGGCATTACAGAAATAAACAAATCATAGTTCATTGGAGAAGGTCAGCTGGGGTCAGGCACTTAAGACTGGAGAGCACTCGACAGGAAGTGCTGTCTCAGCAATAGTTTGACATCTTGTTAAGTCTCCAAGTACAATCGAATAACACTGCATTGTAAATACAATATATTACTGCTGCCTTTTACAACAGAGCAAGCGTCCGTTAAGCGTTTAATCCTTCAGTGCCTTAATGAAAAGAATTTCCACAGAACACTGTAGCGCAGAACGGTGTAAGTCGATGACTGTCGAAGAAACGGCCGTGATTACTCACGCCGTCCAACAAACGATACAGAACGATACATTCTTCCGAGATGAACACAAACATGTTCCGGTTACATCCTGCTTTGTTTCCGTAACAGAATTTTAACAAACAATAGCATGCTTCGACGTCAGCGTGGTCATCCCTGAGTGGATGTGCCAACAGAATCCACTTCAGCGGTCACAACCATCTACTGGTTTGCATATAACCTCCGTTATTGAATAATTTACCATCCAATGATCTATTTTTTTTTTTTCGTCTTCCGGTGCAGCTTAATTTGCCTGAAGACAGCGTATAATGAAACAAATTTTATTGGCTTTCATAGAAGCTATTGCGACACAGCAGCATTTCGATAATATGACGAACGAATTCAAACCGTGTCGCTTTTGTTTCCGAAAACAATTTTAAAAAGGTGAAGGAGCTCAGCATAAGGTATAATTATCACATCACTAACGTCGTTTTTAAATTCCGTTCAGTGTTTACTGAACTGACGACCCACGGTTTGACAACTTGCATGGAGTGTGGATCGAGTTAAACCAGACACACGATGCTGTACAGGACCAAACCAACAAAATCACCATCCAGTAGTGAACCTTTGAGATCTACATGCTGTTGGGGTTGTAGCAGAGCATGTTGAGCTGGAGGTTCTCGTCCCAGTGTCTGAGGATGATGAAAAGCTGATTGGCCGCTGCCTTCACCGACGCCAGCTCTCGTCCCTCAGGCACCACCTGTGCATCCAGCCACAGGCTTGCTTTGGCTGCAATCATCTCCCATTCGATGAAGTGGCTCGCTGAGTGGTTCTCGAGCCACGCCAAGGCCACGGCCGTAGCCCACACCATGCCCTCTGGTTCCTGCGCAATCCTCTGCGCACCTCCAGGCGAGACCGGTGTCTCCACATTACCCAAATCAGCCCCCCGTCCATTGTCGGGATGCGAATAGCTGGGAGAGAGTGAGGCCTCGCCAAAACCGGACGAGCTGCTTTCGGTTCGGGGGCTGCGGGTCGCCATGTCCTCAGATTCAGAGAGATCGGAGTCTTTAGGCGGTGGTGAAGAGCTGTGGTGGACCTCCAGGCTGTCGGTTCTCCTGCTGCTGGAGTAGGACAGGTGGGGGAGGCTGAGTCTGTGGCTGCTGAACGGGGATGTCCACTTCAACTTGTCCATGGGGACATTTATGGCCTCGCACAACGCAGTGTCCAGGACAAATGCACCACAGGACAACTGCAGAGATACCTGCAGCAATCAAGAGTAAAGTTGGGAAGGCTGAGGAAGAGCTTGTTGAAAGGAAGTTTAGCTGACAAACCGACATGTACACAAACCTAGTGTAGATCACAGCTGGCATTATTGTTACATTTTTGTGTTTTTGTGTGTGTGCGTTTTTAGTTCTTAGATTTCTGTTGTATTTTTTTTTTTTTTTTGACATTGTATTTTGCTTTTTTGCTGTAGTGTTTTTACTTTTGCCGTCATGTTTTTGGTTTTGATGTTATGCTTTTGGATTTTGGTGCTGTATGTATCTTGTGCTCTTGGTTTTGATCTATTTTTGTTTTCTGCTGTCGTTTTTTTAGTTTTGATGTGTTTTTAGTTTTGATGTGATGTGTTGTCCCGGAGGTCCTACTTCTGGATGGAGCTCTCATCTATTCCAAATCCAGAATGCTGGGACAAAGGCTTTTTTCTAAACCAAACAGATTACATATAAATCAATAATTATCTCTTTAAGACTATCTGTTGTTACCCAGATGAGGACAGGTTCCCTTCTGAGTCTGGTTCCTCTCAAGGTTTCTTCCTCTTAAACATCTTAGGGAGTTTTTCCTTGCCATTGTCACCACTCAGTGTCTTGCTCAGTTGGGATAATTTCTCACCTTTACTATGTGTATACTGTGTTTATATTCCTGTAAAGCTGCTTTGAGACAATGTCTATTGTAAAAAGCGCTATACAAATAAAATTGAATTGAATTTTTAGTTTTGATGTGTTTCTGGTTTTAATGTTATATTTGTATTTTTCGATATTGTGTTTTAGTTTTGCGCCTTGTCTTTGGTGCTTCATTTTGTATTGTTGTATTTTTGGTTTTTTTGCTGTCCTGTCTTTAGTAATGTTTTTGGTTTTATGTTACGTTTTAGTTTTTGCTGCTTTGTTTTAGTTTTGCTAATTTGATTTGTGTTGTGTTTTTGATTGTTGTGTCATTGGTTTTTGCTGTCGTATTTAGTTTTAATGTATTTTTGGTTTCGATGTCGTATTTTTGGTTGTGTTTGTGTTATTGGTTTTTGCTATCATGTTTTTTTTTTGTTTTTTTTTTTAGCCTGCTGTGTTTTTAATTGTGCTATTATGATTTTGGTTGTGTTTCTTTTTGTAGTTCTTGCGTTGTAGTTTTAATTTTGCTGTAGGCTACAAAAAACTTAATAAGTTTGAATCCAATAGAATCCAATAGAATCCAGGCTGTGGTTAAGAGAAAACTAAGAAGAAGAACTTACTGTACTGTCCAGGTCAGTGAGTGTGCCCTTTTTCCGTACATCATTAGAGCTAAGCTCTGCCTGGTTTTCAACATTTTTTCAACCTGAGAGGACTAGAGCCCAATTGACATTTAACTTTAGATTCAACAGTCGCCCACCTTGAGCACGAACGTCATCAACCACTCAGTGCGAGCCAGCTGGCCAATTTCTGCCATTGTGTTCTATTAATTTATACAAATTCATATAACTTTTATATACAGCACTGAAAGTTTCAGTGGCAGGCAATGCACAAAACAACATGTCATTCCAACAAGCAAGAAAATCACAGTTAAAATTTCATTATGGACTATGTCCCCATTTTTGTAATAATGAAGGGACATCACTAAAGCCTAACATACTACAGTATGTTCCTTTTCCTTTCTTAACTTAAGGTTTTGTTGCCTTTTGCAAAGAAAATTAGAAATAATTACTCATCTACTTACTTATGAAAAATCTAGTTATTATAGAAATATTATTGTGTGAAATATTCTGTGAAAAGTGTCACTTTTTTTTTGAAGAAGAAGAAATGCATTGCGTTATTGTGAGAAAACAATGTTATTAAGAGAAAAACATTACGTTATTACGAGAAAAACATCATATTATTATGAAAAAATATTATTATGAGAAAAGCATCTCATTATTATGAGAAAATTACAGCATACTAAACATCTTCAGGCTTGGTTAGTTGTTTTATAGTTACATGAGGGCTGTCCCTCTAATTACAGAGGTCCTAGACAAGATTACTCTTACAGTAATGTTTTTTTTTTTTTTTTTTTTTTTTTATAAGCAACAGCCATTGTTCTTAGCTTATTTATTGCTAAGAACAGAATGTGTCGATCCTGAAAGCCAGAATCGACAATAAAATCTCCATGTAACATTAAGAAAAATTAAATTCCATGTAACATTAAGAAATAGTGTGTAGTGTAAGTAATGGAATAGTGTTAGAGATTTTATCACTTTAATACGAACAGAATGCATCCAACTTACCATTTATTCAAATTTAACAATCCTACACTAGCTAAACTCTTAGCTAAACTTTAGTCCCAAATATTTAAGTGTATGTAATGTGTTTGGTGACTTGATGATACCACTATTTTGTTTTGTTGTTTTTTGTTTTGTTCTTCCTTGGTGCAATTGCACATCATGTGTAAGTCTTTGTTTAAAAAAAATTGTTTTTTAAATGTATTTTGTAGTCACTAGTGATTGTGTATATTGTAAAGAGAGTGCATTTACACTGACGATGGATTATTTAGGATATTTTGGATTTTATTCCATTTTAGACTGTGATTTTGTTTTTTTGCTCAAGTAGTTGACACAAGGTACAAAACAGTTGCACAGAATGAAACAATACGAACCAAAGGTATGTAGTCCTTGTTGTCATTATCACTCTCTCCCACTGAATCAGCTTTGCTTTGTGTGCGGCACATGAAGCCCCGGGCTGCTTTAGTCAGAAGCAGTGTTCTGGTGAGACTCAACCTGAGAGAAAAAGAAAGAAAAACATCTAACAACATGCCACCAAAGGCAAACCTCATTCCTCATGACACAGGTCTCTGGAATAATTTCTTTTCAAGCTGGTTGTTATTCGATAAACAGCACCCTTTTAGATTACCTGCACCGTTAGCTATTGAGAATTCCATATGGGACATACATCACATACAAGATGTTACTTTGACACGTACCACATTTCACCAATGTCTCCTGTCAGTGGTTTTAATATTACGGCTGATCAGTGTATACTGTAAATCTCCTGGGCATGGAAAACTGTGACATTGTCAGGATTTGAACTTGCGATTATCTGGCAATCAAGAAAAATGCTTTTCTGCACCACATGGAAACCTTCACCACGTATGGCGTGTTTCATTCGACATTCCATAACAGCACTCAAAAAGCAATGAAAATGCACCACTATGAGGGGGAAAAAAAACACGTACGGGATAATCCAATTGTAGATCGTCTGGTCGCAATGTTTGCATTGTAATTTTCATCTGCATCCATTTGCATTGCAAGAAAAGGGTGAGAAGTTGAACGACTGCAGGTAGTTTCTTTTTTTTTTTCTTTTGTAGTTTCTTTGCCAAAGTCTGTGGTTAACTGAGTCGAGTGGAAATGGACTGATGGTTTTATCACTGCTCTTTACTCTATCGTCTCTTGAAATAGAGTGCCATTTACAAGCAGAGAGAAATGCAATAAAAACTGCCAATCTGTCATTTCCTTCCAAAATCTCTCTCCCTCACTGTGTGTTCCTCTGTCTTTGTATCAATCCATGACTCAGAATGTGGTCTTTCTTTATTTCTCATACTCACCTGGCTGAGAAGAGGCTTTCCACTGATCTCTGAGAATGGTCTGAGGTCACAGTCGGACTCCTCTGAGAAGCTGAGAGAGAGAGAGAGAAAGAAAGATAGAGAGAGAGAGAGCAGTAGCACCAGGTTAGCCTCCAGCACTTTATCCTCAAAGATAGTCCCAGAGGGGTGGATGTTCAATTTAAGCAGCATCACTACTCCCTGTGGCGCGTGTGTGCACTTAATGGTGCTTTCAGGATTATTACCGCCGCAGTGCTAGGAAACCATACCTTCTGTGAAGCTGAACCGTTCCCATCCAGCTGATAGAGTGCTACAAGGAGAGGCTCTGTCTTCAACTGGGTTTCAAAATCACAGATTAGATTAGATTTTAGATTCAAATATTTAAAAAAAAAAAATGAGACTTTGAAATTGTGAATGTAGAATTTCAGTAGTGGCCACAAGTGATATCGTAACAGCTTACAAGTTGGCGTTGTTTGGTCTTCTCCTTCAGCCAGGCAGCCGGACTGCGAGTGGCCCAATCCTACCGAATAACCGCGGCTCTTCCTGCTCCCTGAACGCTGGCTCGAATGTGAGCTACCCTTACGCTCTTCCCCTGAGAATAACCACAAACTGATTTTAGCAGTAAGTTCATTCCTGCACTCTTCCCACTTCAGAAGAACATTTTTCAGTGATAAAAGTCACAAAGTCTGGCGATCTTCCCTTCTGCTTCTCTTTGGGGAATAAACAACGAGCACTGCAAGTATCCACTAATTAGTAATACTTGCCAATCTTGAGTCCTCAGAAATCAGTAGATTTTCCAAACCCAACTGAAATGGTTCTCCAGCAGGCAAACTTGAATTTTTATTTTGAGATTTTAATGTTCTGAACACTACTGGGTTACGTGGGGCGGCTGTAGCTCAGTCGGTAGAGCGGGTTGTCCACTAATCCACGAATCGTGGGGTTGGCGGTTCGAATCCCGGCCCGGGTGATCCCATGCCGAAGTGTCCTTGGGCAAGACACTGAACCCTAAGTTGCCCCCAATGGCAAGCTAGCACCTTGCATGGAAGCTCTGCTACCATTGGTGTGTGAGTGTGCACTTGTAAGTCGCTTTGGATAAAAGCGTCTGCTAAATGAATAAATGTAAATGTACTGTCTCTCTCTTAATTGACATTTTGCAAATTAAAGGCTTTAATACAGTATATATTGAGTTGTCCTAAATTCACAAGGTTGGATTGACATGAAGGGGCATGGATGGAACTACAGCCAATTTTATCTATCGTGCTCTTGTGTCAGCTTATTAGAAGAATGCACTTTAACAACTTTTTATGCTATTACTACCCATACTTCTATACAATATATAGCACTGTTATACGTTCATTTAAAGAAAGAGAGCATAGCATGTTCTGGTTTAAAAATGAGGGGGCGGGGGGATGACTGTTTAATACTAATACAGAGCTAAGAAAGAGCTGTCAGGTTCTAATTAGCAAGAATATTTTGAATGTACACATCATACACCAGCTACCTCTCAAGTCATTATGCTTGAAAGTAGTGCAGCTAAAGACTCTCATTGAAATTTTGCTCGAGTCAAACCCAGTCTCCATGTAAAGCTCTAATTGGGTCCCATGATGTTGGTAAAATGAGTAGTTTGGGACCCAATAAGTGATCAACTCAGCATTTGACATCTTGAAAACACTACCAGGAAGGAATAGCACGAAAACCTACTTTATATTTCATTGGTATAGAATTTGCAACATTGGGTTTTATTTAGGTAATGACTACATCTAAACATGACACCTGACATAACTTCATTATTATATTCTGATAGAATAAGTGTAAAGTCCGCTCCTGTTCTCCCCACTCACAAGGGAACTTGAAGCTCAGACCTGGTCTCCTCTGGGAGAAGCTCAGAGTTTAAATTAACTCTCATGACAGAGACGCTGACATATTGACACAAAGTTCAAAGCTCAAGGAAACAGACATGTGACTCACCAACATATCGATACTCAATAGAAATGGGTAAATATTCATTGCTGTCCAGATCAATGGGCACAAATGCTGTATATTTGCTCAGGATGTTGCAAGCTTTGCTAGTCTGCAAGGCGTACAGCTGATAGCGCCTACCGGAACCTGAGAGAAATAAGAAAAAAGAGAAATAAGAAATGTGATTACACTTTTTTTTTTTTTATTGCAAAGATTGGAGACACAGCGTGATCAATGTAGACTATAAAGAACAGAATAGATCTCTCGGTATAGAGTACTCGAAACTCAACACTTGATTACAGAGAGTCCATCATCTTATTACTTACCGTGCTCAATCTCACACTCTTTGTCAGCCATCTGCTCAAAGTCCTGAATAATCGACCTCGCAGCCAGATGATGGAAGGTTTCGTTCCAGAGATCCTCATGAACCTTTTCCTCTCGCTCACGCCCTTTCAGGTAGGGTTCGATGTCGAAGCTCACCTCCCATTTCACAGGTTTCCCACACAGCAGTCCTGAGACAACTGCCTTGCAGTGTCCTTTGCTTTTATTCATGTGCTTGAAGTCTGGAGCATGTGGGTCTTGAGGTGTTTCTGCTTCACAGAGCTGATGGGTGTAGCCATCTGCAAGCGAAATCACAGTGCAATAAACATCTGAACATCTGACAACATTGAAGCTCATAATTACAGCAGTAAGACTGCATGGATCATTTTACTTTATGTGTTGTAATAAAAGAGCTATTAATGGGCTATTAGGGCTAAGAACTCAATCTTTCTCAAGGATAAAACATATGAAAAATTATACAATGTCTTATTTGCTGTTAAGAAATGGATTAAAGTATTTTTTATAATTATTATTAATATTATTGTTGTGGAACCAAGAACAGAACCACTACAGTAAAACCACCAATGTTCTTAAGAAAAATACACTGAATGGTATGAAGAACAGGCTGGGGTTGGTTTCTCTCTAGCTCTGACTGTAGATTCATACAGCCAATCATTGACTGTTGACTGTTGAGATTACTCCAAACAAGATCACCTCATGCTCCTAGATTTGGTGTCTATTGTAGCTAATTTTGTTTTGCTGACAAGCGACAGGTCCATTTTTCTGTGGGTTTTTTTTTTGTTGTTGTTGTTGTTTGTGCAATTTTTACAGGGATTGCTACAGAAAAACTAAAAATGATTTTAACTACACGCTGTGTCCCCAGACCACTGAACCATTCAAACCCCAGACATAATGGCAGCATTCAGCGCATTCATTATGACACTATTGATCTACACAGTGTTTCATTATGGACTGACCTGCTTCTCCTGTGCTGCCCAGGGAAGGGCTGTCAGTGGAGGATTTGGAGCCGTTCTCCCAGTTTGGACCGCGGGTGGCTGCCTGAGCATTGGGGTTCACCTGGGTTTCCTCTGCTACAGTGCCTCCGTGAGGTTTGTCAGGCAGCGGGCGTCCATGCCCTTTGGTCGAAATAGCACACAGGCTGGCCAGCTGAGGCTGCATGTGGAAAACGTACAAACCTGTTATAGCATTCTTTCAGTGTGCATGATATGATATGATATGCCCTAAAGCAGGTGGTTAGGGAGTTTTAAGTTGGTGACATTCACCTCACAATGTGGTAGCTGTCATAAAATATGTTCCCAAATGAAAACTGTAGTCTCACACAGGCTCTGCAAACAGAAGATATGGAGCACCAATGTCTGAAAGAAGACAAGGAAGCATTTCCACTTGCTTGTCAATTTAAGAAGCACTTGAAGCTCTTGCTTGCTACAGTGAATTGCATTGTTGTACAGGTGTTGTGATCTAGTCATTGAAAGGAATGGCTGGTTTGGGATCTGAATTTAGATAGCTGCAGCTAACTGCCACCAAAATACCTTTACATCCATAACCTTCCAATTTAGTACTTTGCTTATACATTTCATTTTCATAAATTTGGCCAGGACCTGCCTAATTACACTAGAAGAGACCAAATAAAGACATTTCCATGCAGATTGTCAGCAAGCAAGCGAGATTATCTTCTTTACTTACTAATGAGTCCTTGAAAAACTTTTAACCTCTTGTAAAACTTTTGAAAAAGTTGTATTTTAATCCAATTACTGTCTTGCTTGCTCTATTTAAAAAAAAAATAATAATAATAACTAGTTTCTTGCTAGAAATGATTTCAAATCAGATTTCAACATTCTTAAGTTCATGGCCAGAACAGTGTACAAAAGATATAAGATGCTCCATATCCGACGAGTAGAGTGTCTGAGACTGAGACTACTGTATAGTTGACTACAGTATGTCATATTTGGCCAACATTTTAATTGTATAATGCTGAAATAATGAAGAGAATACATTAACAGCCCCTGAGTGATGCATGCATAGCCATTGATCATCATAGTAGTGAGGTATTAACAACTTGTGACTCATTGTGTTGATTAATATCAAGCTGTTGCTTATATGTGTATTTCATTTTCTCGTTGCATTGCAATGGGCAAATGTATTCAATATATCTCCAGTTTTCTCAGCTACTCCTTTCTGAAATGCGGTCACTAGGAAAGGCTAGCTGAAACACACTCTCGAGTTAATAAAAATATATATATATAAATTCTTTTGAGATTGTCAGGAAATCTTTGAGGTTTATGCATAAGGTAGTCCTTGTTAGAAGAGGGAAGAGGATTCTCTTTGTATTCTTGATTGCATTCAAGTTACTCTTTTGGGCCGGGCGTATTTTTGTCACCTCATTATCTTTCCACTGCCATGGCAATTGCAGTGCTGACACATCTTTCCATGACAGCCAATAACCCCCTCTTATTTAGCATGTCGACTGAACCAAAGGGGATTTTGCATTACCGGGAATGTGGCCATGCACAGCAGGAAGTCATTATCAGTGTGTACCTGGAAGCCAGTCTGCCTGAGACGTAAATTACTTTTCTGAAATGTAAATTCCAGTCTTGATATAATTGTCCAGGGAATGTTCTGCTGTACCAAATGGGCAAAACTATATTTGTGTATAGATGTGACAGAAAGAAGATTGAATTGCTCCGAGTCTGAACACGAGTTAGGAAACGCGATCAAATAACTGCTGGGAATAAACAGTAGAATCATCAGGGTTTAGTTCATTTAGTCTCTTATCATCCTGCCAGATGCTTGGATGCAACAGATGGCAGTGGAGGGATTAGGCCAGGAAATCTAAACATCAATCAGAAATAAAACTGTGAAACAGAATTTTAAGATACTGCATCAGTTCATTTGTGTATCAAAAGCTATTACAATCACCAACAAAAGCCTTTCGCTATTGAGACTGGAAAATGATGTCCGTTTATTTCTAACCTTACTGAATGTGTTAACTGCAAATTATTCTAATTAGCTTAATGCTACATAATCGTAGAGATAAAGAAAACTTTTAATCATATTTGATTCTTTTTCATCCTTTATTTAGTGAGGTCTGGTGTTTCAGTTGGGAAGCAGTCAAGACAACACATTTCTATAAATTATTTATAACCACAACAGCGTTCACTGATTTACTTTTGGCGGGCAGCTTCCACTGGATAACAGAAGGTACCTGGAAATACTCATAGGACAAACTCAGACTTTGCTGGGCTTTATGGAGAAATGGTGAGCCGTATAACATCCGTAACATGTTGGAGACTCAATAGGTGGAAAATGGTTTTCTGGTCAGATGAGACCAAAACTTTTTAGCCTTGGTGCTAAAAGTATTAAGTAGTATGTTTTGAGTAAACTCAACACTCCTCATCACCCTTAGATCAGCATCCCAGCAGTGAAGCATGGTTGTGGTAGTATCGTGTTACCCTTAGTTTCTTGGATGCTTCTCTGACTAATGCCCTCCTTTACTGGTTACCGACTGGCCTCCTCTAGGCAGAGTCTCAGTTGTCATATAGTCTTTCCACGATTTAATAATGTATGACACTCCCAGAGATACTCTGATTTTTTAAAATAACCAAACCCTGACTGATACATTATGAAACTTGTCTGTGGCATGTTTTGATTACGCTGTGGTGCTTCTGGTGCTGCTTGTTTAGGTATGTTCTCTAGAAAACTCTGGGACCTTTCAGGAAAAGGTTTATTTATTGGGATCATATGACACTTAAATCTGACACAGATTAACTCCATTCAACTAATTATCTGACTTGCAACTGGTTACATCAGAAATAATGTTGGAGTTTCACATCATAGGGGGGGATGGGGGGTTAATACTTATGCAATCATAAATGTGTACTTTTTGGAAATTATTGTTCAAACCTGACACTTTAGTCTATGGACTATTTTGTCTAGATTCATGACATTAAATGTCAATTAATTCCATTTCACTTCCAGATTGCAGCACTACAAAATTTGGGAAAGTTTAAGGAGGGAGTGAATATACATGTAAGGCACTCTAACAGCTCTAAAAGGCTAATCCGTATCACATATGTTTTGTCTTACTGACCTGATAGTTCATCTTCCACTGGGCCCCATTATCAGGACTCGTCTGTCCGATGAGCTCCTGGACCTTGGCTCTTCTCAGAGGGTTTTTCCCCACCACTGAGCATGGGTCACTGGGAGTGAAGGCCTTCTTCAGAGGATTATAGTCTTCAATCTGATTGGTGCTGTATGCGCGCCTTCTCGGAGAAGAGCTCATACTAGTCCCTGTGATTGGAATTATCCATAATTAAAAAATCACTAGGCCAAAGAGAAAGGCACACAGAAGAAGGAACGATCACTCCATTGGTCCACTGAACACATTTTTAATAAAGAACTTGATCTGTAACTAAAAGTGTCTGGTGTTAGAGGATTTTGCAGCGTTACTTTAAAAAAAAAAAAGGTACTAAATTGGGTACTTTATGGTATTTTATGGTAAAACAAAATGTAGTGCACTCAATTGTAAGCTTTAGAAGTACTAACCTCTCCCCCATGTGCACCCCACCCCCCCAGCTGTATAATGTATACTCTTCGTTGTTCAAAGTCATCTCTGTAGATGGGTTTTTAGACAACTCGTGTTGTGTCAGTCAGCATCACATGGTATAAATATTTCAAAATGATGTCAAATCCAATCCAATATCAGCCCTAATAGCAATATGTACCGATTGGCGCGCCGCAAGTACCTAGAGTAATCCATCTGTGAAACAATACTATTCTGATCTCACTCCTGGAGGAAGCAACTTTCACTAGATTGATGTCTTTGAGCACTTTGATGAAATGAAATGTTTGAAAGTTTTAGGTTATTACCAATGCCATCTTGTTCCACCATGCCAGGGCTGCTTTCAGACATGGTGCTTTGGTATGCATCAAACATTCCTGTGCCTGATATATCCCTGATAACACTATGCCCGTCTGAGCCGCTCTTCCCTGGTTCCTCCTCCTGACTGTGGTAGAACACCGAGCTGGTCGACTCATTGGAGCGCATCATGCTGTAGCGCCGTCGCTTGTCCTGCCACACGACCGGAGAGAGACTGAGAGAGAGAGCAAGCGCAAAAGAGGGCTGAACTGGTTCAATTAAGCTGACATTTTGTTATTTGGGAAGTTGTGGATCAGGTGGTAGAGCGGGTCGTCCACTAATCGTAGGGTTGGTGGTTCGATTCCCATATGCCGCAGTGTCCTTGGGCAAGACACTGAGCCCCAAGTTGCTCCCGACGGCAAGTTAGCACCTTGCATGGCTGCTCTGCTACCATTGGTGTGTGTATGAATGGGTGAATGAGACACAGTGTAAGGTGCTTTGGATAAAAGCGCTATATAAGTGCACCATTTACCATTTATTTGGTAAACACTAATGAGGCATCTTGGAAGAAAAAAACAGGTCATTTCAATAAAATGTGGTAAGCGATTAATGGTGAAGGGGAAAAAACGAAACTCTGCTTCTGAGAGAAGAAAAATTAGCATTCTTGAAGCGGTGCTTTTCAGTTACAATCATGGGATTTATAATAACTAATAAGCTGATAATGTGAATCAGGGAAAGCCTCCCAAAGGTGCTAATATCTGGAGTCCTATAGTTGTGCGTATGATGTTTGCTCATGATGGATGGGAGGCTTGTGTTTTCTTCTCACCTTCGCTTTTTTAGTGCATGTCAGCATCTCAGCTTGCAATATGCTCTCCATATACAATGTATATCAAAGATTCAGATTTGTATCTTTAGGACTTCCATCAGCACCTAGTCCTATCAGACATTTAAAGAGGTAGTTTGCAATACTCAAAAGTTTACAAGCTGCTGCTTTAACAGCAAAAAAAATCTTCAGATATAATGTCACTATTCCATGCTGCCTGTAGGAGGAACAGACAACTTCAGTGGGTTTTCCATTTGAACGTTTTAGATGCTTTGCACAATATGAAATCTGAAATCCATGTCTGCCTGATCCATCCTGATGCCCTACCTCTGGATGGAGCTCTCATCAACTGGAGGCTATATCTATATCACATATCCTAATCTATATCGCTTATCCTCCAGAACCTGGAGCTTATTCCAGGGAGCATGGGGCACAAGGCAGGGTACACCCTGGATGAGGTGCCAATCCATCGCAGGGCACATCAAAATCATAATAAACGTTATTTTATATAGCGCCTTTAAAAGTAGCTTCTTAAGGTGCTTTACATAAAAAACACAACCATGTATAAATACAATCGATAAAAAATACATATGCATCAACAGACATAGAATACATACATATCAACAGTCAAAAAAATGATAAAGTAAAAGCTAAAATAAAAAAGTTTGTCTTAAGATAAGATTTAAAAATATCTAATGTCTGTGTGTGTCTGATATCAGCTCATTAGTGAACTCCGTAGTTTAGGAGCATAAGAGGAGATATATGTTGTTGAACAGTTTTTAAATGTGTTTATTATTAGCTATACTTTATACACATTATATACTGTAAGTCCCTGTGAATGCACTGTTACTGTAGAAACAAAAATGTATTCGAATGAGTGTACGATTACAATATAAACCTGTGATTTGAATTATAGACAAAACTACTGTCAGAGCTGCTGTTATAGAAAATAAATCAACACCTTCCCAACCAATTAAGAATTCAACAGTGCTGTGGTATGAGTATAAATAACATGTGTATGAATAACACAACACAACAGGGTTGTTTTTTTCCTGCATTCACACAGTTTTGCTTGTGCAGACCCCTACTGAAGTTTACTCACAGACTTGGGGTTGGAGTGGTAGCGTGTCGTGTCACACACCACGCTGTATCCAATCAACCGGTCACCAGGAAACAGATACGTCGTTCCCACTGGAGACAGTAGCACCTCCTTAGTCTCAGGATAGAGCCATTCGATGGAGATGTCACTCAGAACAGGAGCCATGGACTTCTTCAGGCATTTAATCATCTATAAAATTTCAGAACACGAACATGACGCACAATTATTTTTAAGGAAGTAGACTATGCTCCCTGAAATCTCAGACAAAGCAAATGAAGGAAAATTGTGTTTGTTTTTTTTTATTATTTCAACAATGTCCTACTGTTTTAACTGAGCAGAATGAATTATTAACTGCTCGTACTTGTAAGCGCACCGCAATTTATATCCGAGCTCTAATTGCAAAGCAGCACCATTCAGAGCAGGATAAACATGTCAGTGTGAATGAAAACCTTAGGCTGCAGTCTTTCTCCTTCTGCCAGGAAGTCAGCAGCACCTCTGGAAACAGTCGCGAGGCCCTGGATGAGCCGTCTGCAGACTCCTGGACCTATACCGAACGTGTAGCACCTGCGACGTAAACAGTCACTTTCATATTCATATTGAGCTCAAGAGCAGACATAAGCTTATGGAAGCACATTCTCATCAACATCTCGTTATTTCGAACTATGCACCTCGTGTGAGATAAGCGTCACGTTTTCACAAGAAAATATCCTGTTGTTGTGAGAAAATGCCAGAGAAAATATTCCAAGAAAATATTTTGTCATTACAAGAAAAGCAGCTCGTTATTATGAGAAAAACAGATCATGATTACGAAAGCATCTCGTCGTTACAAGAAAAGCGTCTCATTACGAAAAGGGCTTCTTGTTATTTTGAGTAAAACAACATCTCATTATTACAAGATAAACATCTCATTATTATGCGATAAACATCTCATTATTATGCGATAAACATCTCATTAATACAAGATAAACATTTCATTAAAACAAGCTAAACTTATTAATACGAGATAAACATCTCATTAATACAAGATAAACATCTCATTAATACGAGATAAACATATAAATACAAGATTAACATCTCATTAATACGAGATAAACATCTCATTAATACGAGATAAACATCTCTTTAATACAAGAAATTTCCTTTGAGGGAAAAGTATCTTGTTTTTCAAGAAAAGCAGCTCATTTTCATGAGAAAACCTGCTGTCAATACGAGATAACATTGCATTATTGTAAGAAAAACATCTCGTTATTATGAGAAAAGCATCTTTTTACTTCGAGAAAACCATCTCAGTATTATAAAAAAAACATCTCACAATTACAAGATAGTATCTCATTATTACAAGAAAAACCATCTTGTTATTATGAGAAATCATTTCATTATTGCATAAAAACATCTCATTAATACAAAGAAACACTTTTCTTGTAACAATGAGATGACATTTTCTCATAACCTTGAAAGGAAATTTCTCGTAATAATAAGATGTTTATCTCGTATTAATGAATTGTTTTAGTCATTATAATAACAAGAAGCTCTTCTCGTAACAAGACGCTTTTCTTGTAACGAAGAAATGTTTTCGTAACAGTGAGCAAACCGGATAACATTACAAAAAACAATAATTTTTTTTAAACATTTGTAAATCAGGCTTCTCATTTGTTTTGTTTTCATGATTAATGTTGAGGTTTTTAATGTATTTTGGGTTACTCATGCATATGAGATGAAGGAAACAACAGGTGATTAAAAGCTCAGCGTGACCTTTAGTTTTGTCAGTGACATCTCCAAGATTCATCAGAGTTGGAGTTAGAGATTCATGCCTATTTGCTCATTAGGCAGAGTTTGCTTTGTAACTGACATGAAGCAAGGACAATTCCATATGCCTTGGAGGTCTGGGCAGACTGTGTGCCTAATGAAATCATGGCATGGGGTTCATTCTTTAAAAGATAAAGAGTCACAGTTGTCAGTCGCTCTTAGTACTGGTACTGTTTTGGTTTTTTCCTCTCTCATGCCCAAATAATGCATCAGATCTACTATGATGAACAAACGTTAATAGAAATTTGCATAAACATTAGACCAGAATTTGCGTATCGACGCAAAACAGACCTGTGAATTACGCTGTGAATCTGAGACGGCCGTCTGTGCAAACAAAACCACGTGTGAATACCAGCAACAGCCTGTTTATTTCAATCTGAAGTGGATTATAGATGCATACCATTTTGCACGCACGGCAGCCAGGTTGATTTGATTACACACTTGTATTATGTTCGCTTGTCTGGGTTTTTTTTTTCCCCATCAAGTAAGAACAGCAGGCATTTTCAGAACTAAGCTCTGTTTTCTTTGGGTTTTTTCACATTCAAAAGGACTGATGAAAATGCATTGATACTGTAAATATCATACCACAGCATTGTTGAATTCTCAATTCTGGTTGGGCAGAAGATGCTGATTAAGATTCTATAACAGCAGCTCTACCTATAATTCAAATCACACGTTCATATTAATGTGCTCCTTCTAATACATTACTGTTTCTATAGTAATGGCATACACAAGGACTTGTTGGGCGGATGCTCCACAATAATCGAAGCCTAATAATAAACAGGTAAAAAAAAAAAAAAAAAGATGTTGTTGCAGTATTCATCATAGAAAAAGATTCACATGTTGCTAAGGTGAAGTTTTGTAAAAGGAGAACGTTTTAGAAAGAAGTCTCCAGTGTCATAGCTTTGTAACAGACAGATGTAAAGCTGGTTCTTTATGTTTTCTGGTGCTGGCAGTCTTCAGGACAGAGAACTTTGCACTAACATCAAGAAAGAGAGAAAGAGAGAAAGAGAGAGAAAAAAGGGCGGCCAATGAGGGAATGACAGATAAAGTAAACTCGTTCCACAGCCATTCCATAAGATTGATTGTAACTATTCATGGATAAAAGTACAATATGTCATTCTTTAATTGATAAAAAGTTGAACGGTTGGCAAGCATGAGCGATTTCAGGTTGTGCTGTGATGGGAAAATAATCAACTCCAGGGTCCAATAATCACCTTCTAACATATTCTATTGTACATCAACAGTCTATTGTCTAACTACAGTCTTGCTTCTTTTTTCATACCTGATGGATCGTGAATGACTGCGGACCAGCTCGATGACCTTGCCCGTGTTACTGACAGCTCCGTTGGTGAGGACAAAGAGCAGGCGAGGATGACCACGCCACACCGGCTGCCTCAGGATCCAGTTCAGTGGGGCCAGAATGTTGGTACCACCCATGTCAGCCCGGATCTTCTTTATATATTCGCATGCAGTACCCAAGCTTTCCTGTGATGCGGTAAAGTGTTTGGTCAGTGTACAACAAGCGTCAAATCCATCAGTTCATAAGAAAACGTAAGTGCATTAAGCTAATTACTGTATTTTCCGCACTACAAGGCGCACCTAAAAGCCTTAAATTTTCTCAAAAATCGGCCGTGCGCCTAATAACCCGGTGCGCCTTATGTGTGGACTGAGTTCCAAAATCTGTAAAAATGTGCAACTTTGGTTGGCGTAACAACCGTATGTGCCTTATAATACTGTGCGCCTTATGTATTGGTCAAGTACAGAAATAGACCCCGTAATTGAGACTGCGCCTTATAATCCGAAATACGGTAACCATGCGTATTTCGGTAACCATGCGTATTTCGGTAATGCGAAAATACGGTAAGCTTATTAATTAAGAAAAAGCATATGCTCAGGAATATTAGCAATTCATAGTAATGAGTTTGATTTTAAGTTAATTTGAATGACTTAAACCTGGATGGAAATTCATATACTAGAAAGAAAAAACCACTCCTGCTAATAAAACATGACTAGACAAGCCATGTTTTGCCTAACCACTGTCAACTGCACAGCATTTCAGTGTCGATGGATTGTTCTAATATTGTTTCTTTAGTAACAGCTCAGTCTGGCAGGCACTCTGTTTAATCTAAGCCTACAAATAAATGGATTTATAAATAAATAAAATAAATAAATAAAAGAAATCTGTTGTCACAAGTATAATTGTATATAATATGGTGTCTTATTGATCAGAGGTCTCCAGGGTTTGCGCTTAGTAGCAGTCAGCAAGTTTTCCACCATGGGAAAGTCTACAGGACAGAGGTGACAGTTCAGCATGGTTCAAGAGGGTTCAAGTTTGAGGAGCAAAGATAGAACATTAACAGCTTATTAACAGCATCCGTTCATTCATTCATCATTAGTAACTGCCTGATCAGGGTTGTGTTGGTTTAAATTAGGCTACTAGTTTGTTTATCTATTCTGGGGAAACTACATTTGTTCGAGAGTATAGTGGGCAGATTTAAAAAAAACACCAGCCCAGCGGACATCTCCAGCAGAGTTGAACTGTCGACTCGAATGATGTAGCTGAGGTTGAAGAACTGTCAAAGCCAGAATTCACACACCATGATGGTGTTTTCTATTCTTTCTGAGGGGGCATACAAGTAGGGCCCATTTAAAATAATAATAATAATAATAATAATAATAATAATAATAATAATAATAATAATAATAATAATAATAATAATTTTAAGAAACACTTCCTGTTTAGGCCATGCTCACTTGGGGTTTAATTCCAAATACAGATATAGATAAGGATATTTCAAGCACTAACCAAATACAGATATGGGTAGATAGTGGCATTGTGTTACACTCCTAATGCATATATAATAGAGTGAATCATTTCACCAAGGTAAGTGGTTTAGAAATGCATTTTGGCAATGCTACAGAAATTTAGGCAAGTAATATTGTCTTGTAATGAAAAATATTTTTTTAACAAAAAATATGCTGTATTCAGAGGTTTTACCATTGCTGTACAGAAATGCTTCAGCCAAAAATTGCCAACCTTGTTAATACTGAATGAAAGTAAGCACCAAGCAAATATAAAAAAATAATACACAAGTAATCATTCATTATTAACAGCATTACTACCCGAAATGAAAACTAAGCACGGTTAGAAGCAGTAAATCAGATTTGGGTGATTGATTGTGTTGTAGCTCGTGGTCAGTGTTGTACCTCATCATAACTCTGACTGGTGGCAAACAACGGTTTGAACGTCAAGCCAAAGCCGATAATATTGAACAGGCAGGCCGGGAAAAGGCTTTTCAGAATCACCACCATGGCGTCCTGGCAACACAAACACCAGGAATGAGTGATTGCAGAGAGTGGATGAAATAAAAGCTGAATGAGCTGGGCATGGAATAAAAAAGGACAAAGGAAGAACAAAGAAAAGGTCAAAGCTGCCACTCAAGAGCTATTCTTTATATCTCAATACACCGTTATATATAAATGGAAACGCTCTAGCTGTTACCATATTGTAGTACAGTAAAGGTTATATTGACAGTCTGCACAAATGCATGGAGTAATACATGCACAGAAAAGGTGAAAGCACCAAGTAACAACCATCTGAATATTCAACACGTCCTGGTTCTTTTATAATAAAATGTTTCAAAAAAGCACAGCTTTACAGTTTCAAAAGTCACGGTTACTTCACTTTAAGTCCAACTTCAAGCTGATTTCTGCACATGTAGTGAAATCTGTAAGTCCAGGATGCATTCAAAGCTCAGGAAAAGGCCAGTATAAATAATAATCGACAGTGGTGACACGATATACTCTCAGCCAATCAAAATTGAGTAACTGTCACATAGCTATACATCTGTGCATGCTGGAAAACATGGAAGGAACAATGTGACCTTAAAATAACACATTTAATGGAGAAAAAAACCCAAGTTGATCAATTAAGACGTTCGTCCAACATTACATTTTGCTTCTTTAGTTTTGCACTTTAGCAAAAAGGCTAATGTAGCTCACAACCTTAGACACCAGAAAGGGTCACATTTTTCCATTCCATTCTAGTAGATAGCTGCTTCAAATCATAACCTTTTTTCCCATAAAGTCCACACAGACATTTTTATAATGTATTCAAGCTGTAAGAGATTATAATTTAATTATCCTTTGAATTGAAATATCCTGGAACTTTTAGTTTTATAAAAAGGTTAGGTAGCAATGTTGTGACAATGACTTCCATTACTTCCATTACTTGCTTATGTGATCATTCTTTTTGTGTGTGTGTGTGTGTGTGTGTGTGTGTGTGTGTGTAAATATATCTCCAAATCTCCATATCTTCAAACAACATTGTTAATCTCATTTCTAAATAAGTGATTGCAAATTATTCTGAAAACTGAATACACAAGTTCAAAGAGGGAATTAAATCATCGTCTGCATCACTTCCGAGTTTCACAATAAATCATACTGGCTCCTAAACCACATCAATAAGTCTTTATAATACATTTTTGGACGGATTTCAGGTAAGAAAATTTTCCAAATTTGTCAGCTAATTCCTAGCTACGTAAATGTCAAACACCAAACACATATCAATTGATCGACTGTGCATAAATGTGTCGCTTTGAGGTCAGAATTCTCATTACATACTGTCAGACCTACAGTATAAGACAATCCATTAATTCTGTTTGTCTGTGAGTGGATCATGTGAAGGCTTTTCTGCTCTGTGCCTTCTTCTTCTTTTTTTTATGTCAGTGGATTGATTTTTTGGATCCAGTCTTATTAGAGTGACCCGATCCTTTAAGGGTTCCTGTGGTTGCAGAACAGGATCATCCTC
The DNA here is from genome assembly GCA_022414735.1 of Noturus placidus. Lineage (NCBI taxonomy): Eukaryota > Metazoa > Chordata > Actinopteri > Siluriformes > Ictaluridae > Noturus > Noturus placidus. The sequence continues at coordinate 32,654 of JAFFST010048438.1, read as the reverse complement.
AATCAAACGCAGAATGAGTCATCGCTGTAGCATGCGTCACACGCCCCATCCTCACACGCTCTGGCGCATGGTTAACATTTGCTCCCTTCACCAAACCCTCAGACATAATCACTCATGCGGCTCGAGCCGTGCACCGACCAACACGTTTGATATTTCGCCTAATGCCCGTTTTACACTGGACTACTTTTATGGTTTCAGAATAGCCAAGCAGAAGGCTAATGTCATGCATATTTTAATGAAATGATGCACTCTATCCTTTCAGGCCCACAAAGGTATTTATATATTAATTGTGAATCAAGGCTGTAGCAATTTCAGAAATGCTTGTAGGCTCAGTAAATCAGTAAATACAAAGCAGTCACTATGTATTAAAGGAATACTTTAGTGTTTTTCAGCCTAAGCTTCATCAGTCTGTATGTGCTACACCATCTATAGCGTACTGTACAGCATGTGTGTGATTACAAAAGACAAACATTTCAAACATCATAAGATAATAACAACAACAAAAAAACTTTGTGTATATGTGCATAAGCGTTCATTGACTGTCCCAACATCTGCCCTTAGATTTTAATGGTAGATATGAGTTTTGAGTAAACAGGTTCTCTGTTCTTTCCTCAGGCCCTGTTCACACATACAGATATTTTGGAAAACACAATTGTTGTCTCTGCATTTTTGACCTCCTATCCATGTGACTATTGCATTTGTGGTCACAGAAGAATTGCTTTTTTATTAAAATGCCCTCCAAGGTGGAGAAATGATACTCGCTGTACTGCTCCTGAATCCACTGTTCTGGCAGTATACATGAACAAATTTGAATTTTGGAGTGAATACTTTGTATTCAAGTGTAACTGGATACAGTATGTCCACCTCATCATCAGTTTAATTTTAACTCCAAAGAATTGGCTATTTTTGTTTTCCACATTTTGCCTTCTACTCAATATGCATGGTCTTAAAGTTATAACGTATGGACGAGGTCTCAGTGCAAGCAATTCTGTGTATAATTCTGTCCATGGTCCATGTCCTATTCCTTTAAACAAACAAGGATTTGAATAAATGTTTTCTTTTGCTTATCAACTTACTTCTATGTTCCTCTTACAGTATATATGACCCTGGAATTACAAGCAAGAACTCATTTGGACTCATCATTATCTCCATGTGTACTTGTTATCAAACCTTAACATCTAACCCTGACTTAATCTTCCCTTTTCCAGCTTGGTGTACAATCATAACCTGTATTCCATCATATATATAAAAAAATAATAATAAATCAATCAATCAATCTGTCCACAAAAAAAAAAAAAACGCCATAATTGACAGAATTGCCTTACCTTAACCCGGTTGATATTGACACCACTCATACTCCCGCTGCGGTCAATAAGGAAGATAAACTCCCCCTGCACCCTGCGCAGGTCAGAGGTCATGGACTGCAAGTCAGGGCAGAAGTTCAGCATAACCACAGGGTTGTGAAGAATGTCTTTATGGAGCCTTTTATGGATGATATCCACCTACGCAGAGCATGAGATGAAGCACAAATCAGGAGCATTTCTAAACAATACAGCACTTGTTTCATTTGAAACAATTTTTTGTTTTTGAGCATGAAGACATGGTCCTAATATTTGGAACTGTGTATGCAACAGACCAAGGAAAGATTCTCATAAAAATAAAATAAAGAAAAAAAAAAAAAAAAAAAAGGTCTGGCCGAATTAATAATTCAGATGCTTCTGAGTGAACAAGAAGTAATTACCCTTTCAGCAGCCTACATTCTTTGTTACCCTATTACTTTTTTGTTTGGGTATGCTAATATCGCTGGAGCGGCAATGAAATTCAGTTAAATCAATGTGTGCGGAGTTCAACGCACTCCATCCATTAATAGATCTCAAAACGCAGCAAATTAACACACACTCTTACACTTAAGCTCTGAAATGAATATTGTTTGTGATTATATATATATATATATATATATATATATATATATATATATATATATATATATATATATATATGAATAATGTCTTTTTTGCAGTTCGTAGTTGTTCATTATTCACTGGACGTTTTAAAGCTTTTTTATTACTGGTGTAAGCATAATGAGAGGAAGGGGCACATAGTATACTTGTTCTGCTGATCTGTACGTAGAAACACCATGTACACTCCATCAGAAACCTCTAATAGTTTCCGACAAAGCCCCTTTTCACTGCCGATCATATTTACGGCTGAATGTTCTCAGCCTCCTGTTGAGGAACAGCGGTCATTTAAGGATCTAATTGAACCTGCCTTCATGCAAGTTTTTCACAAGGATACATCTGTCCTTGCTGCAATGTGCAGGAAGTACAAGAAGTGGGTACATAATGACAAACAGAAGCCTGTCCTTGTTCGTTGTTCCTTCCAAAATTATGCATGAAAATCATTTGTGGTTATCAGCCTTGTTATCTTGTCTCTTTCTCACTTTCTTTTCATTGCTAGAGTCCTTCTTGGTGGCTTTGATGTAATCACTCCTCCCCTTCAGATGTTCATCGTACTCTTCCAGCGTCATGTCTCCGTCCTCAATAAGCACATGGGGCAGGTGTGGCTCTGGAGATAGCAAAGGAAAGGAAAGTGGACTTCAGAGCTACGCTAACTAGTCTCCTTAAAACATATTTAGTTAAAAAAAAAAGTCATCAGTTGAATAGAATGCTAAAGGTAGAGTAAAGTTCTCATGGGCCTCTCCATTACACAGTTCAGCACTGTCTATTCAGGATTCTTCCATTCTAAACAGTTCTAAAGGGTTAAAGTCTAGGGCAGTTGGCTGACTTCCCCACTCAGAGACACCTGATTTCCCTTACAAGTTAATTACAGGTTTATTAGTTGTGTTAGATCACCAAGTAATCACCAAACTCTGGCCCTGGAGGACTGGAATTAGGCAACTGGTCTATTCGAATACTGACTATATGATGAGAAAAAAATTAGAAATAGTCTAATCAGTTTTTCACACATATTCTTTTTTTCTTCCTTTTCATATTACTACTACACATTACTATTAAATACTTGTTGTGTTGCATATTACTAATTTGACACTGGCCATAGAGATAGTCTTGAATTTCTCGGCCTTACCACTGTATTAGTAATTTCTGTTCACTTGCCCTGAAAAATGCCCTGTAAAAGGATCCTTTTAAATCAATATTAAAACACACACCAGTGGATTTCTACAGTCAAGGTACAGTGCCTTGCGAAAGTATTCGGCCCCCTTGAACTGTTCGACCTTTTGACACGTTTCAGGCCTCAAACATAAAGATATA